>JAUJYS010000152.1:0-29742 GCA_033995665.1 Melogona broelemanni | reverse complement strand
TGGTGTGGGTCCCAAACTGCGGATGCATACTCAAGGGTGGGCCGCACAAGTGTACGGAAAGCCGCTAGGCGACAGATGGGATCAGTTTTACGGAGGACAGAGAAGGAAAAGCGCATCGTGCGATCCGCCCTTTTGGTGATGTTTGAGACATGAGGGGTCCAGGACCACCGAGAGTCCAGGGTGACACCCAAAAGTTTCATGGAAGGGACATTAGAAACTGGAGAGTTGTTTGTAACGTAGGTGTGTTTGAGAGTGGAGCGTTTACGGGTGATGGACATGAGGAAGGTTTTCTTATTGTTGACTTTTAGCAGCCAAGTGTCACACCATGCAATGAAGGAGTTTAAGTCTGATTGGAGAGTTAGACAGTCCCTGTTTGATGACACAGCACGATGATTGATATTATACTATCTAGCCTTTCAGGATGCGAACATACACACGTGTACAGTATAAATTTATTTTTAACGGTTTTACAACGATGCCCATCCCAGTCTTTATAAAATCTCGCTTTTTAACGGATTTCCAAGTCATTTTTCTGCAGTCCATTTGTTAGTGACTTTCCTTTAAAACATTGAAAACCTGCCGCTGCTAAAGTAACACACCGGCGGCTCCTTTCTTTCAGGGACTCTTCTGTTTTCTAGCAAGTTTTTTTTTTAAATCTGCGTGTTTAACTTTTTTTAGTTGTACCTGAAAGTGAAGCCACGAGAAAATGGGTGTTCCTAAGTTTTACCGCTGGCTGAGCGAGCGCTACCCATGCCTCAGCGAAGTGGTCAAGGAGTATCAGGTACGCCAAAAGTGTCCCAGAGGTCTCCCCAATTTGGTTATTTTGTAACCCAAGGTCGAAAGGTCGACAACAGGTTCATTTATAAAGTTTCATTGGTGGTTGCGATTTGTTCTAATTCATATTTATTTGAACATAACTAATTTGTTCACTAGCGAATTATTTCACGGAAATTACAGTATCATTTTGAGTTAAGTTAAATTCCATTAATGTGTTATTTTGTATTTTATTTGTTCTTTCAAGATTCCTGAATTCGACAACCTGTATCTGGATATGAACGGAATTATCCACATCTGTTCCCATCCGAACGACGATGATCCGCATTTCCGGATCACGCAAGAGAAAATATTTCTGGACATCTTTCACTATATCGAGGTGAGAATTTGATTTCCACTTTCACTATAGTGACAATGAGTGTTCCACGTGCTTGTCATCCGTTATAAATTGTTTCTAATGTTTTATTCTCTTTCCCCAGTGGCTTTTCAGACTGATCAAGCCGCGAAAGGTATTCTTCATGGCCGTGGACGGTGTTGCGCCCCGAGCCAAGATGAACCAACAGCGCGGACGAAGATTTAGGTTTGTACAAACGCTAGTTATATTTGTTCTTCGAATATAGGTTTTGCTTACCTATCAATGTTTTTATTTCAAAGTCCTAGGGACCCACCTAGTAATTTTGTCAAGCTTAACCCTACTTGACCAACTTTTTGATCAAATGTTTTGCGCAAGTTGTTGTGTCATTCTTATTGTGAAGTGTTGAAAGCTCCGCAGTGCAAAAATATGGTCAAACATATTTGATAATAAGCTGCTGTGTTCTCCAGCAAACCTCTCGCTAGACGCGCGCCTGTGCGAGTGTACTCGCGTGTCAAAAGTACTTTTATTTTTTTAAGTTACTGTAACGTCTTCCTCTTGTTGATCAGTAACGAGGATTGTCAGTTTCTTTCAAAAAGTAACTTACCCAACTCTGCCCGAAAGGTGGCCGGGAATTGAACCCATGATCATGACCACTACACCTCACTTGTTAAATTTTCTAATTTTGCTATTTGAACACACATGATTATTTGTGCAGGACTGCCCGTGAAGCGACCGAAGCTGATGCCAAGGCCCGCGAGCGTGGCGAGACTCTGCCTACAGAGGAGCGTTTCGATTCCAACTGCATCACCCCGGGCACCGAGTTCATGGTCCGGCTTCACGAGCAGCTCAAGTACTTCGTCAACATGAAGATCTCGAGCGACAAGTTGTGGCAGGGACCGCGGATATATCTCAGCGGACACGAGGTTTGTGCCACGCACTGTGTGCGAAAAATGAAATTGTTGAAATACTTGTTATTTTATTGGAATAACAGGATTGTGCTTTCCTTTTTCTAGACGCCTGGCGAAGGTGAACACAAGATCATGGATTTCATTCGTCACGAGCGCTCCCAAGCGGGCTACGATCCAAACACTCGCCACTGCCTCTACGGCCTCGACGCCGATCTGGTAAGTTATCGGCACGAAGTACTTTATGTGCAGTTGCCACGCTCGTGTTCTCATGAATTCGTTTCGCTGTTTCTGTAGATCATGTTGGGTCTGTGCACGCACGATCCTCATTTCTCCTTGCTGCGCGAAGAGATACGTTACACGGGAAAGAAATCGCAGAAACGGTAATTAAATAATTTGCTTAAAAATCTACAAATAAAATGTTGGTCAAACCATTAGTTTAAAAATGTTAAATTGAGAAAACTGATATGTAAATAAAATCAGCGTCTGTTAGTTACACTTTTAATTTGATGGTACAGAGAAAACAAATACACGAGCTTTCGGTTGTGACGCCATCTTCGTTGGTGTATAAAATGAAAAACTGTTTTCATTTTGTCTTCTCTGTACCTGACTGATTACACTGATTTTATTTACATTTAATCGATTTTCTCAATTAAATTATTTATCTGTCTCTGCGTGTATTTTTTTTACACCACCATCGTTAACCAAAAATTATTTCTTTTTACCTTCTAAATTTGCCATTGAGCTTTTTTTTAACTTTTATGACCAATTTGTTTAATTACTGTAGTAGCACAAATATATCAGCTTTTATCCATGCAATACAAGCAATACATTATTTTAATCGTTTGTCATCGTCATCTTTTCTGCTTCAGTATCCCGACCCCTGAAGAGACCACCTATCACCTGTTGCACCTGTCCCTGTTGCGCGAGTACCTCGAACACGAGTTCTCTTCCGTACGCGACCTTCTTCCGTTTCCCTACGACATGGAGAGCATCGTGGACGACTGGGTGCTCATGGGATTTCTGGTCGGCAACGATTTTATTCCCAATTTGCCTCACCTGCACATCGTCCACGGTGCCTTGCCCACACTCTACAAGACCTACATCGACGTTCTACCTACCTTGGATGGTCAGTTTATTATTTTTTAGCATCTCTTTACCACCAGCTCGTTTATAATTTTGTTCAATAAGTGTTTTTTCTTACTTTTTAGTTGTAATTATGAGCGCTCATGATATTTTTCTTATTGCTCAGGTTACATTAACGAAAAGGGTAGCCTCAACCTGGGAAGGTTCCAGAAATATATGGAAAAACTTGCCGAGGTACGCATTAATATAGCCAATTTTATATTTTTTACCATTTTCAGTTAAATATAATTTAACGCCGATTTATACGACTAGTCGTAGTCCAGTTGATATTTGCGGACCGACTGATGCGATGGTGTCCCGGGTTGGATGGAGTCCTGGCGCGGGCTCTCGATTTTTTAATCCCGGAGGATGTTGGTGTACATGTAAATGTTCCCCTCTGGCGTTGCTCGAGCAACACGAGGGGTACCGATTCTTGTCTAGTGATATTCGCTAGTGAGGAAAAAATAACATTTCCTTGCGAATATCCAAGCTACTCATTGTGTATTGAATTTGTCTCCCTTTTTTTCTTTCTCGTGCAGACTGATTACGAAAATTTCAACGAGCAGTACGCCGATCTCAAATGGTTGGAGTCGAAAAAAGGTTCCAACGGTTTCGTGTCACGCAAGGGTAACAAGGGACGCCACCAGCACAATAAGGGACAACATCGTCGACAGGTGAAACATCCGTTTAGTCAAACGGCCAGACAGTCATATACTGCATTTGGGATAGACTTTGAGCATCTCAATCATTTTATGTTCTCTTAACTTTTCTTATTATTTTTAGAAGAAAGCTGCCGTTGCCGCCGCCAATAAAAATCAGTTTGAAGTCATTGCTGCTATTGACGAAGAATTTCCTTTTTTCGATGCCAGCTCTGATGTTGGTAAGAATAAAATGATTTTTAACAATTTAAGTTTTCGCGTGCAAAGACAGAATTCAAAAAATTATTTTAATTTTATGCACTTAAATTAAAAATCTCACAATTTATTTCATTATAATTTATTTAATCGAATTTTTAAAAATTATTTACCGCTTTTACTCTTTCACAAAACCATTCTTAAATGAATAAATTATTAAAAAAACACGTTTTTATTTTTCCTAACAAATTTCAACAAAGTTTCAACAAATTTCTATTTTTCTAACTGCTGTATTTGTTGAATTCGTCCGATCTGACTGAGTGGTGAGCGTGCTTGCTCGCCAACCAGCGGAGCTGGGTTCGATTCCCGGTTTGTTTGCGCGGAAGAAGGCAATGGCCAACCTTAACACAACAAAAATTTGCTAAATTATATATTTTTCATTCTAATCTCATATTAGTTCAGAATTTACAAATGAAGATTCGTTTGCATCCTGTTTAACGGTCATTTTTTCTTCCTTGACATTTTCAATCATTCTCGATTGACAAACATGCTCATCCTATTGTGCCCTTAGTTCCTGTGGGCAAACTGATCGACTTCAGCGACGGCGAAGGTGGCGGTGGTGTCGACTGCGAAGACGAAGTAGACGACGACAAAGACGAGGAAGAGGAGACGGAGGACAGCGGTGACGGTGACCTCTTCAGTGTGGAATTCCGTAACCACAAGCGCGTCTACTACATGGAGAAACTCGAGTACCAGAAGGTAACCGGCGACGTGCTCCGCGAGCAGGCCGAGTGTTTCGTGCGCGCCATCCAATGGAACCTCCACTACTATTACGACGGCGTGTGCTCGTGGAGTTGGTATTACCCGCATCACTACGCGCCCTACATATCGGACATCCGGGGCTTCGCCAATATGACCTTGCGATTCGACTATGGCACGCCGTTTCACGCTTTCGAGCAGCTTCTGGCTGTGTTGCCGGCTGCTAGCAAGAAACTCCTGCCCGTTCCTTACCAGGTATGCGAATGTGTGCGAGTCAGGTTGAAAAATATACAACCAATTGTACAAGATCTTAGAAAATTAATTTAAAATAATTTATATTAAGAGCAACTAGTGGATAAATCTCTGGCCAAAAGATACGAAAACAGCATATTAAATCGGGAAATTATCAACTTGTTGCTGTTGTGCAGTGTTGTTGAAGTGTCTCTTGTCTAAAAATAACAGAAGTAACGTCTCCTTACTTTTATTTTTGAGTAACTTTGTAAGTAACGGTAACTGTAGTGTCTCCCTCTTGTTGCTAGGTCGTTTCAATTACGTTTGAAAAGTAACTTACCCAATTCTGCTTACGTTTCCGTTCCAGTCTTTGATGTGCGATCCGGCCTCTCCTCTTATCGACTACTACCCGGTCGATTTCACCACCGATCTCAACGGCAAACAGCAGGACTGGGAAGCCGTCGTTCAGATTCCCTTTATCGACGAGGTAACTCTTATTTCTCTTATCCAGTCAAGAGCTGCCAAACATTTTTTATCTATTTATGTAACGCGAAAAAGGACAAAAAAATTAATTTCTTTTGTTTTGGATGATTTTCTAGAAACGTCTGCTGACCGCGATGGACCCGCTGAACGACAAACTGACCCCCGACGAGAAAAATCGAAACACGCACGGACCTTGTCTTCTGTATACGTATTCGGAGGAATCTTTGGGCTCCTATCCGTCAACACTGAAAGGACACTTGCCTGACCTCGCTCACACTCACGCCAGGTTATTTCTCGTTTTCTTCACTTAAAATCGGATTGCAAATGTCATCTTTAATGGCACTCCCCATTTTCTAGAGGAACAACCCTATTTTATTTATTCGTTTGCTTGTAGATGCACTCATATTGGGCTGGAAGGTTTTCGAGTGGAGCGTGACAAGTTGCGGAAAGGCTTGTGCGAAGGCATTCGACTGGACGTTCACTTTCCGGGCTTCCCGTCCTTGAAGCACATTGAGCACACGGTAATGGCAATTTTTTAAAAATATATTTCGGTCAAGTTTCTCTAATTAACTTCTGGTGGTCTTTAATTTGTATTTTCTTCATTTGTTAGCACAAGTTTAATGTTTCGTATTTAATTTTTTCTCCCAATACTATTTGCTTATCGGAATTTATTTAGAATATATTAATTTTAATTATTTATATTTTCCTTAATAGGCTAAACTGAAGAAGGCGGAAGTGAAAGTCTTTCAGATGATCAGCCGTGGCGAGAACATGATTCTCAAGATCGAGAAAGGACTAGACATGGTACAAATGCGAATCACTTTTATCAACACTTAATTGAATGTACCAAAATCAAGTTGGTAATTGGGTCATATATGCGATATTTTCCTTATAAATAGGACATCAAATTGGCCGCGGAAACGTTGCTGGACTCCACCGTTTACGTTGGGTGGCCGCACTTGATCGAGGCCAAAGTTGTGGCGGTTTCTGATCCCAAACACAGGTGATTAAAATGACAGACTAGCCGTGTGGCGTAGTGATTTGCGCGCTTGTCTAAAAAATAGATACATTGTATTTTATTTTTGGTGGAATGCTTTCCAACCCCGCTTAATTTGTTTTTCAATCAGATTTACCCTGGGATCAGCAGCAAACGATGGCGGCGATCGAGCCAAAGTGTCTGTGCAGAGGGCCGACATGGTTAAAGATGAGGGTGAAGTGTGGAGGATGCAGCGAGATACCACCCAAGAAACGTAAGTTATTTGCCCACCCCTCATAGCCTCCACCTTGGTGTGGCTGAGGGGTGGGGAATTCCCCCAGGATGGGGTGATGACATGTTTTGTACTAATGTGTGTATGAAACATGTCAATAAAAACTAAACTAAACTAACTTTGGCTACCGACTGTGGTGCGGGTTCAATTCCCGGCGCAGGCTCTCGTTTATTCGATGGTATTCGAGGGTACTTGTGCCACCATGGCACCACGAGGGGTTCAGAATCTTATCTGGTGCTCACTTCAGTGATTGTTAATAATTTATAAATAATTCATTTGGTGACTTGGAATTCGTTTCTCGTGTAGGTATTTCAATAGATGGGGTGTGGAAATCGGTGAAACCAAGGCGATGGTCTTTGTTGTCCCGCTTATTGGTCGCAAGTAAGTTTGTTTCATACACCAAAACGAGTTCGTTTTGATTTTGTACGAATTTTCTTATCATCCAAGAGAACTGAGACTCTAAATGCAGTTGTTGTAATATTTTTTTATTGTGTACTTTCTAGGTACATCTGTGCGTCGGGTAGCAAGGTGACTTTGGTGAAAATGTGGGCATCGACATCTGTCCCTTATGCCATGCAGACAATCGTCAAGGTGAGATGGACTGACCTTTAGTGACCTTCAACTATAGTGTCAAGATATATTTATCACTTTGATCATACGGAGTTCATACCTGTTTTCAGCATAATACATTTTCTCTAACGTTTTTGTTTGTCTAATTTTCAGGATATCGAGGTTCACGATTCATCCTTCCAGCAGTATCAAACGTTGGAGGAACTTTTTCCCGTGGATTCTGTTAGCTTCTTAACGACCACACCCAACTATGGCTGCCTGTGTCACGTAAGATAGCCCAATTGTTTATTCTACTAGACTGCAAATAGCGCAAATTTGTTGGCGACTTAATGTAGGCATGCGTTTAATATTTTCTTGACAGACGATGGAAGTTTGCACGAAACGAAAAGGCTACGTACAAGTGAGAGTCGATGCACTGGAGGAACCAGATTTGGATCGCATTCAGCAGTTGAGAGCGGTAAGAAATTTGTCATTTCATGTGCTTGTTGATTTTGCTAGCTGTCTCATTGCAGAGGCGTTCAACATTCATAAAATTTCAATGAAAACCCGTACCTGTATTAAGTAATGTAGCTCTTGGTTTTAAAATTTTGTGACAATCTTGCCCATGTTATCAGACTGCTGCCAGCGGCTACATGCCGGGCTACCTGGTTGCTCAGAAGCTGGGAATCAGCGGACTTCTCCTGTCTCGCATCACTGGCACGCTCTACATCAAGGGCGGGGCCAAAGGTCACCCGGCCACCAATCAGAAGCACAGCAACATCGGACTCAACCTCAAATTCAATAAAAAGAATGAGGAGGTAAGAATGCGTCGTCGTCAAGTATTTCTTAAATTTCGCACAACATTTATTGTTGCTCACCAACCTTACATTTGGCTCAGCTGTACATTTGCACCTTTGTACATTGGTTTTTCGGAATGACCCAGCTAAATTTATTCTCTTCTTTTTCAGGCCTTCGGTTTCGCCAAAAAAATTGGAGACAGTTGGACTTATTCTTACAAGACTGTCGAGGTTATGGAGCAGTACTTACAAAGGTTTGCTAATTCTTTAAATTAACTGAGAAGTCGTTACCGTCGAATTGAGTCTAATTGAGTTATACTATAATTTAATTGTTTTCGTCTTCAGATTTCCTGAATTGTTTGATTATCTGCAAACCAAGATGAGAGAAGACAATTACTACGAAGACGACATCGTTGCTGGATGTTTCGGGTATGGTTTCCTGATTATCACAATAATTCTGAGCCTCAATTACAAAAATGATGCATTTGATTTGCGGTGAACCTGTTAGCTGTTGCTGGGTGTCAACTAACATGTTTATTGGGGTTTAAATTCAGGAAATTTGCCTTCAAGGACATCATAGCCTTTCTTAAGTGCTTACCGAGTTACACCGCCGTTCATCAGCCCTGCGGATCCGAAACAATCGAAGCCGACGCGGTGAAAGAGATCGAAGAGGCCGTCGACAAAATCGCGGTACGGATAACATCCTACCTCAACACCTCTAATTGTCATTTACAAACTCTGGCTGCTCTGTGGACAGCTACGAGAGTGATGCTTGTGATTTATTGTCTCTGGTCAAATAACATGGTGTAAAAACTCAAAATAGCCGCGAAATCGAAAGCCTATACAGGTGATTGACGAAAATAAATCAAAGTCAAATAACTTCGTCTGTATAGGCTTTCGATTTCGCGGCTATTTTGAGTTTTTACACCTTGTATATCAACGGCTACAGCGCTAGGAGAAAAATAAAATGTTTTTTTCTCCGCAACCTTTACGGTCAAAAATCGTGTGCTATAATTTATTAATTTTGTTGCAGGACGGGCCTAGCAAGATGGTCATCATGCAGGTGAAGGCTCGCTGCCTGTACCGACCCAACTACACCCAGGGTTGCTCTCTGCCCGATCCCAGCGCCACCTATCAGTTGTTGGACCGCGTGGTGAACATCAGGAACGGTTACTCGGTGCCACTGGGTCTACGCGGAACAATCATCGGGATTCAGTCTGGTAAAATATAGTCTATGCAGTTTCTCAATCGGCAGGGTTCACTTTCATAATCTGGCTACCCTTTTTTATTATTATTTTTTTTAACTGTTACGGAAGCTTGCCAACGCGTTCTGTCTCTAGACTATGCTCAACCGTGTTCTAAATTTTTAACTTAATTTAATTAATTTTTTGTCGAAATGCAGCCGAGAAAGAAGCCGACGTTGTTTACCAGATAGTATTCGATAAGGAATTCTCGGGAGGAATCACGATTAGGTAACTAACTCACTTAATTTGAACTAGAAGTGTGTAGACAGTCGTTTTTTACAATTGTACGTGTTTTCATGTTGTCTTGTATCACATTTTTAAATGTGTTCTCATTAGATGCTCGCCTCATCGTGGCTACTTCCTGCCTTCCTACGCGCTCATCAATCTGAGCCACGGATACCGGTTGGAGCATTCGCATAATAAACCAACTGCCGTTGTTCACCCGCAATACGCCAAGCCTGGTAGGAGATCGTTTTAAAGATATTGTTGTTGTATCAGGTTAAATTATTATTTCAATTCGTTGCACTATTGTAGTATGTTGAATCTTTATATTGTTTTAAGAGTTATATTTTTTAACGGATTTATTTTAGATAGATTTATTCAAGTCTTCTTTCTTATACGCAGTGTTAGTTAGGAAACTAACGGAAGTTCTGTTTCTAAGAACTTGTTCCTTTTTTGAGAAACTAAGGAACCCCTAGCTTCCTTTTTAATTCAGTAGGAACTGGAACGGGTACTCGTTCGGTTTGTTTAGGAAGGAACTGGTTCTTTTTTTCATCGGAGGAACAAGACCTGGAACCGGTTCCTTTTGGAAAAAGAACGAACTCAACACTGCTGCTAGGTCTACCTTGATTTGAAACGAATGGTCCACAACTGGTGAAAAGTTCGTTTTCAATTTTCTTTTTTAAATCACATGTTTTGTGTGTTGCCCAGGCAATCGTATCGTGGTGGACAACTCGTCCGTGAACAAGAGTTTCGGCGATGGTGGCGCCACCAAGAACGGTCGCAACAACGAGAAGGCCAACAACAATCGGCGCCAGAACAACAACTCCAATTCGACTGGAGCCTCCTCCGTCGCCGCCACATCCGGGTTCTCCGTCCAGCACCAGCACCACCACCAGGGTCAGTCGGATTCACCGCATGAGGGCGCCACCCACGGCAACTACCCCAACACACTCAACCATTCGCCCAACTCGCCTTTCATCGCCAGACAGGTAACCAACCCAAAACACTCTAAATTTCCTTGCTTGTGGCGTTTGATTTCGGATAAAAATCCTTGTTTTTCTCCTAGTGCCTTGGCCGTTATTTGACAAAAAAATAAACTCAGTATGCTGCGGCAAATTGAAGGCAAATGTTAAATAGTCAACATTAATTAATAAATTATCATTCAATTTGCCGCAGCCTACTGAGTTTAGTTTTTGTCTTGCTTATAGCGAACATTAGCATTTCTTTTTCACTTCTTCTTCCATTTAATAAGCATTATTTCCCTTTAAATAATCATTACATTTTACGAAATATGACCAAAGTTTTTGAAATTCACAAAATATAAATAAAATATTTAGCTAGTTTGTTTCCTAACTTTAAAATGATTTTCATTTCAGTTTCCTTACTTAATTTATATACTGCACGATCCGGCGCAGCTCAGTTGGTTGAGAGACCGACTCGAGATGCGACGGTCTCTGGTTCTGTTCCCGGCGTAGGCTCTCGTTTTATTCAATACCGTGATGGGGTTACGTCAAGTAGGGGTGCATGGGTCCACCATTCATGAAGGAGACAAACATGTGTATTTCATTTTGCCTCTGCTGTAGACGCTTTTCTCCAACCAATCCCTGTTTCCTGTTTATCAGCCTCAGCTGCTCAGGAATCGTCCGCAATTCGTGACGCCCAAGATGCCGACTCCCAATTACCAGGTATCGCCACGTCAGCAGCCGGGCAGCCAAAAACAATTCGCTCAGGTGAGATATGGGGGAAGATTCTTATCCAAACTACCAACCTACTAGCCGCAGTATAATGAGTTCACCGCTAAAATTCAGAAACATGCATTCACACTCGAATTGAATATCGATCCCAGTCTCAGGAAACTGAATTCCAGGAAATCTGGAAGAACCTGTTGCGGACCGTTAAAACCACGGATTCAGCCGGTGTTGAGCAGACCAACGCTATTCCAGCGCTCAAGTTGGCGGCGAAGTCCTTGCCAAAGGTAAGACATTATTTTATCCACTGCTACACCGATAGTCATAGTTAACCTGTATTAGGTGTTAAATTATTTAAATATGCAAACGAAAATTATGCAAATTATTTTATTTTGTTTTAAATACGGCAATTTAAATATAAATGCGTTAATGAAAATTATGCAAATTATTTTTTACTGATTTATATATACATAACATCTTTTTTTACAGGAAGCCATTTTGTCTTTTTGTAATATGCAATATAGAATTATTTTATAGTTGGTTAGAATGCAAGTCGATCAAATTGCTGTTTTTGCAAATTTTAAAAATCCATAATTGCTACCCGTGTTTGTATATGAAAGCGTTGATGTATCGCCTACATTTCTGTTTTGTTCTTGTACTAGGAGCAAATTCACTCGGACAGTGTGACCGAAGCACCACCACGACAGGGTCCACCTCCCATGCCTGCTTTCGGACAGCGATCGACCGACACCAGTGTTCGATCGAGTGGCGGTGCCAGCTCGGAATTCTCCAGCATGTTCTTGGCGCTGGAGAGTCAGTCCAAGGTCGGGCAATCCACCGCGACGGAACCAGTGAGTTTAGCCACTAAATTTTAATATTTCCATATTATAGTTATTTGAAATGTATAATTAACTAGTTTCCATAAAGCCAGGAAATTGTTTAGTGAAAATTTTGGCAATTTTGTGATCCGGCTGTTAGCAATTGTATTAATAAAAATTAATAACGATGGCATTCTTCATCACTTTTTTAAGGATGTGGATTCGCTGAGTGGACTCCTGCAGCGTCTCGGTGGAATCGTGGATTTATCGGCATCAACCGAAGCGACGCCGTCATCGGCTCATCGCTACAGCAAGCAGATCTCCGTTGAGCAGCTGTTCAAAGGTGCGCTATGAATTACGCTGAATCACTCGCTTTAATGTCTTAAGATATTAATTTGCCTCCTCGTTGTAGTGTTGTAGCTAGTTGTAGACTATAATTATTTATTTTTAATAATTTTGTTATTTCTAGAAACGAGGGAAAGCGAAATAAAGAGCGCCCACGGAAACAAATTACCGACAGACTCTGCTTTGACTGTCTCAACTCGGGAAAACTACGCAGCACCTGTGATCACCAAGTAATAATTATTTTTATTTTATAATTAAGTTAATTATTATTTAGTTTTCAATACAAATATATCACTTGAAATTGTCGTTCCATAAATAAATGAAAAAAATATTAATCGTCGTTTGTTCTTTCGTAGTCACGTGACCGCCCTGATGAATATTGTGCAGGAGCAGTTTGGCGGTGTGCCAACTTACGAGTACAAGCATGTTGGCCCCATGGTAAGAGTGAAATTATTTTTTTTTAGTGGGGAAATTTCCTCTACTGAGTGATTATCACTCCTGGAAATTCTGCGCCCTTCGTGTTGCTGTGGCAATATATGAGGGGCACATTTTTACCAGTACCCCTGGATCGAATAAACGAGAGCCTGCCCCGGGAATCGAACCCGAGACCGTTGCTTCGGAGTCTTGATACCAGCTAACAAAACTGAGGATTACTGAAAACAAATTAAACATTAACTCTGGATTTTGTCTTAAACTTTTGACAATTTCAGTCTAATTTGTTAAAATTATTTTATCCGTTAGGCGAATACACATGTGCTTTGTGCCATGGTTTGTAATATACCTTTTGTGTTGATTATGTTCATCAGCAATCTGTGACGGCTAAAGTGACCCTGCCCGACGGTAGCGTCCACTACGGCGCTGTGTCTACCAACAACCAGACGGCAGCACAGTCGGCGGCCAATCAAGCCATCATCAATATTGTACGTTAATCTAAGTTATTCGCACTACACTTTTATCCATTTAAAAAAAATTATTTTTATTGTTATTCGAATAATTAAAAAAAATTGGAACTAACCAAACCAATTATTCAATATTCCATTTATTAATTTATTTTCTTGTTATTTTTTATTCCAATAATTTTAAAAATAAAGCCAACTAAAATTGCTCTTTCAATATTGTGTGCTCTCGCAAATCACTCAAGCGACATGATGGCATAAAACCATCGCACTGGCGACTCATTCAACATTAGCAACGTAATATTTCATCCATATACTATATTGTATCGCCAGATGCGGATTAAAAAAAAAAAATATATATATTGGAAGTAACCAAACCAATTTTTCAATATTTCTGTTGGCGTAGTCTCCTATATACGAAAGAATGTTGTCATTAAAAATACTCCTAAATGTTTTCATTTGTTTGAATCCAAAAACAATTCGTTTGATTCACAAGAGTAATATATTATACTTTTTTTTTCAAAAAAACTAACAATCCAGTCGAAGGATTCCGCATCTAGGAATCCTACCAACCCGGGTAGCAGAGCGCCGTCTGGTGGTTTTGTTCCACGTCCTACCATGTCGACAGCAGCCGTGCACAGGACCGGTGCTCCAGTCAGGATGAACTTCACCCAGCCTGCAAGTAAGTTGGCCGTTTTTTGCTTGGAAAGTTGTGATCAATGTCTTTGACTCGAAGAGAGGGGAAACTGATTTTTCAGTTTTCAATATGAATCCTATAGTTCTTTACGTCAAATTTTCTGTGTCAAAACCCCTGAACCAGTTAATCTAACCTGAGTCTCTCCGCCATCCGCAGTGTTGCAGGGCACCGGCCGGCCTTTGATGCACCCCCACATGTACCCTCCGTGCCCACAACCGGCCTACCCCGGTGCCTACCTGGCCCAACGACAGGGAGCCTACATGATGGCGCCACCACCCGTCATGCCGCCCGCCTACTATTCGATGCAGCCACCTTACGGCGCACCACAGCACTCACGAATGAGTCATGCCGCTGGCTGGGGACGGGATAACTGGCAAGGACAGCATCTGCAGCAGCAGCGGCCGTCGGCTGACCATCCCTTCGTTCCGCTACAGGTAACACCAGCAAAATTATTTTTTTTAGTGGGGAAATTTCTCTCACTTTAGTGAATCTATATGACTGCAGGAAATTCTGTACCCCTTGTGTTGCTGTGGCAATATGTGAAGGGCACATTTTCACTAGAACCCCAGAATATCGAATAAACGAGAGCCTGTGCCGAGAATCGAACTTGGGACCACCCGCTCAGCAGTCTGTTACCATACCCGCTGAGATAGACGGATGATACTAAAATTCTTGTTTCAACATATCTTCAAATCCGACGGTTTGCACTTTTGCTGGTTGCACTGGTCCAGCATGCCCAGCTGATTTAAACAATGGAGTTTGAAGTATACTCTTAGTACTCGGTGCTCTGTCAAATGGCAGTTCGACTACAAATTGTAATTGACTGTGTCCACAATTCATTTAGTCGTATCTTATTGTTTAAATTAAAAAAGGGCGCACTAAAAAATTTTTCTAGTTGCGTTTATTGTAACGCGTTGTTGCGTCGTCAAAATAATTTTTTAACACTTTTCTGGCGTTTTCATTTTTTGATCATTCCAAACCAAAAAGTTGCATTACATATTTTAAAAATGCAACTTAAATTTTAACTTCTTTGGTTGCCAATGCCAATACCATATTCGTGTTTATAAATTGAACTTATTTCCGTTTCGACAGGTGACTCGTCAGAAAATGCAACCTAGAAAGTATTCGTCGAGCGAGTCGACCGACCGAGGCTCTGAAGCGGAGACCTCCGATCAACCGCGTGGCGATCACCGCGAGCGTGTCACCGCCCAACCAGGCACATCATCAGACATGTCCACTGGCGAGCCCAACTGGCGAAACCGCTCGATCGGCCCAGCCTCCTCCGCCGACGGCAAGGCCAGCTCTCACCAGAGTGGCGGACAACAGGCCAGTAGCCATCAGCGGCGCAAGCGGGGATCACGATTGGCGATTAATTTTGGCGCCAAACCCAAACAGTAACTGTGAGGGAGGGGTTTTGTTAAACTGCCGCCCTGGAATTTTTCGATTTTATGGGGGATTTCCTTGTATATTGGTATATTTTTAGGCGACCGTGATATCGTCCTTTGTCGACAGTGACCGTTTTTTGGGACGTTGACATTTTTATAGACCTTCGATATAAATATATTTTCATCTTGACAAAATCGATCATGAGATCGTGGCGGGTCTTTCACTTAAGCATTTAGAGATGACGATAATTTCTTTATTTGGGAAAACTTTGGACGGTACGGGTCCTGATCGTCCTGTTCAATTCATGGGTTCTCTGTTCAGGCGGTCTCTTAATTTTTGTTTTTAAATTATCTGTTTTTCTCAGTTTGTTCTAGTTGTTACGAATAAATTGTACTAACTAGCACCTGATTTTAAGCCTGCGACGGGCATGTGGCGGGCCCGTATTTTTAAACGTGGTCATCTTTTTGTTTTTGTTTTAAAACTTTCCTGGTCGCTGGAGTCGATATTAAAAGGACTCAAATTGTGATTATGTCTCAGCTATGTTTTTATTTCAATGTTTGGCTTGTTGAGAGTGAAAAGTGTCATGTCAATCGTGCATTTTTATTCGAGCAGGTTAAGTTTTCATATCGTGTAAATGAGAACCTTGTTTGCAATGAAATTGAAGCAGAAAAATCCAAATGCTTCAAAAGTTGGCAGGTTCTGAACAGGCGATACAATATTTATACAAGCATTTGAAATTGTTAATTTAATTTAAACATTTTAAATTAGATTTTAGTTTAATTTGACGCTCAGTCGAGCTCATACGAATTTCCTATGAGTTGCATCGATTTGATCATAGAGGGCGCGCTGCGACCACGTATTTGTTAATTTCATGCAGGAATTTCTGGCTGGGATTATGTTTGGACTGTTCCAATTTTTTCTAGTTTTTGCAAAGCTCTCCACGCTTTATCCATACTACTTTTGCATCAATGCATTTTACTCTGCAAACACTATTTTCATCGAACTAAATCCGCGGGTTTCACCAGTAATGTCCGGTTTCATCTTGTCGTTGCCATGGCAACATCTGAGAGATGAGCTCAAGTGTCGCGGACTTGCAACACTTGCATCACTGCAAATCTTCTGACGCACTTCAAAAGATAAACGCCTACGACCGGACTGCGCGTGCGCACTATTGCAACGGTGATGCGGATCATCGTACCTGATGCAATTTTTTACGTAAAAAATATTGACTTTATTTATATTTATGTTTCTTGATCTGCATTTTAAAGATACCTCATTTGTGGCAACAGGCATTTTTTTCGTCAATTCATTTGGGCACTGGTCTAGTTACTTTTTGGGAACAAATTTAATGTTGAAAGGCAATGCTGGCAATCTCGACAATTAAAAATCCCAGGCTGCTTGCATTTTCTCATCAACGCCAAACTGCGCGCCAGTAAAACCTGTCAATCTCTCGATCACGGAAAAGTGAGAACAAGAATCTGGTCACACGTCTATCTGTGTCGGCAAACACTTAAAACGCACACGCTCACCTTGAACATTTGTGCCGGTAAGTGTCTATTCGCCTTGCACCATTTTAAACGACATTCACTCCATCTAAATCATTGTAAGTGCCGCTTCCGCTTGTTATTTATGCATAATGAGTCAGACGCTTGTATTGTTAATACCATGAAATCCATCGGTTAATCTGCCATGATTTGTGATGCTGCGTGCACACTGACCGTTCTAGTACGGATGCAATTTGTGATCGCGATAGAAGGAGAGATAGCGGTAAAAGGTGCTTTAAACGGCTTCTGTGAAGGTCACAGGCCTGATCTTGCTCTTAACTTTATTTATCTACTGTATTCGAGTGATCAACTGTATTCGAATGATCGAGATGCTATTGACAATTATGATTGAATATCTGCTAACATACATGGTAAAAAGATATCAAAAATTATAGTTTTAAAAATTTCCTGTTAATTACTACTTTGATGATAAACAGCTTGGAAATATTTTTGTGGATTTTTCAAGCAAGTTCATTCACCGAAATAATTGATGGTTCTACAAATGTTTGGCCACAACTTGTACAGATCGAAAAACATCATTTAATTGAAAAAAAAAAATTAAACACAAGTCTGGAAAAGCATTACGAGATATATGTATGTTCAATAGGTGCCATTGGGCCTAATAGATGAAGTAATCCTTGACCATTAGGGATAGAGACTGCAACTTTTTGGTGGTGACTGGATGTTTATTCGGGAACAACCAAAAACTTTCGATACAAAAATAAAATTGTACGTGGTTACATATAATTGCGTTCACAATTAATACATAGTGGTTTCCATTGTTGGCATGGTGGAATCGTGGATCCGACCGATCGGTACTGTCGCCAACTCCCTGGGCATCTTAAGGGATAAAATCAATGGAATAAACATCGAGTCACCGTCCCTAATGGTCAAGGACTAATTCATCTATTAATGTATGTTACTTCAACGGCTCCCTAGAAACTCTTATTAGCCATTGGGCCTGTTTAATCAATATGACCCGTGTGTACATCCAATGAATACGTTTTCAGAAATTAGATCAGATGCTCACCCTTAAGTTGGAAAGCGACTGAGGTTGCGTTGCGCAAAAGAGAACAGCGATACCGCATGGCTAAACGCACCCACCCTCTGGTTAATTTAAATCTCGTACCTCTTTATTGCATTATCTGGATTAAATAATCTTGGTGCATTAAGTGACGGGCACGTTAAAAACAATCTCATCACTCTTCCGTGCTAACCTATGTATGAACGTGCTCGAGTGTGGCTTGGCACACATTTCGAGTAGTCGTACACACTCTACGGCTAAAAGATCTTTGATGCTCTCGCGTGCGTTTTTGGTTGTTGGGTTGCTGCTGGAAAATGGAAATGTCGGAAAGTGCTGCGTGGGTATTTTTCAATGGGTAGCCCGTGACTGCGTCGCTTGTAAATAAGATCAAAGATACACGGGAGTATCAACAAGGGGACAGCGTCACTAGTGTATAACCATTCTCCGGTGTTTGCTCCGCTTTCGCAGGGACACTAATGGGAGCGAAAGCATTTTGCGATTCTTTAAATCTCGTACAGTCTGTCTGTCAAGCGAGTTAGGGACGAGTAAGGAGGGAACCGCTCCCAAGCTTGCTTCGAAAGCGAAGCAAACACCCGCGAGTGGCTACACACGAGTGACGCTGTCCCTCTTGTTGACATTCTCTCCTGCCTTCGATCTTGTTACAATCGCGGTAGACACATGGCACCCTGCGCGGGTATTTTCTAATGCGGAGTCCCCGTTTCAAAAATAGCAACAGCTGTGCTGGCGTGCAGCATGCTCGCGCAGTTCGAAAGAGTTCTATTTCTGCACGCTGCGAATGTTATGAGCTTCTGATGCGCTGTATGTATACAGCTTCGGCAGGGGATCCGGGCATTTTATCTTCTCGACAAACAAGCTAACATTGGGATAAAATTCGATAGCGATCGCAGCGCCTCGCACGGCCTAATTATCCCGTTTTTGTCTTCGAGAAAAAAATAGTGATCGGTTCCTGAAGTGGATGTATTTACTCCCGCGATATTCGTGTTCGGTTTTTTGAAAAGTCTCCACAACTCGTTGATGAGCCAATCTTACGGCCATTCTCGCCTCCTGCTGCTTCATTGACGAAACACATGTGCTTCTACCCATAACAGGAATATATCAATTTCAAATATGAATCACCCGGTAAAGTGCGCGCCGCACTTGTGCAATGTGACAATTCTATAACATCAGTTATTATTTATTTTTGCGTTGCGGTATAACGATTTTCCGGACGATTCACCAGAATTTGTGCCAGTAGTAGGAGGATTTGCCGTGCGTTGGAATAACACCCTGTATAGGGGATAGTTACAATTTTGAAGAACACTTCACTCCACTCCATAAAAGAATAGTTGAACGCACCACAGCGCCGAGTCAGTTGTTCAACCCTAGTAAGTTGTAAAGTTTTATTTGTTGACATGTCGCCAGCAAACATTTGGGTTGCGTGGTCAAAACAAAAAGTGTCATGCGAAAGTACCAAGTGACTTCAAATAGCATAAATAATCATAGTAAAATAATTATAATTACGAAAAAGTCCTCGACCATGGAGGATGAGTGATTCTATTTCTATTTCATAAGAATTCTATTTTTTAAGAATTAATAAGGAGTTAAAGTTCTCCTACTACTATTATTTATTCTATTTACGTCACGACGGCTCCTTCAAGTTTAAATATATTTTCAAGTGATTCCATTTAACAACTTGGATTTGCTGAATTTATAAATTGTTTGTATCTGATGCGTTTTCTGAATTTGAAAACACACATGTTTATTAGCAATTAAAATGTGAAATATTTTCCGAATTGCCCTCTGATATTGTGCATCACGGTGTCTATGCGTGACATTGAACTCCCAAAACGATGACTTTTTCAATCATCACTCATCATTTGCAGGGTATCTCGCATGATTAACCGCCAGACGTAGGGTGGGGGTTTGTTTCAAAATGATCTTTGAGAGAATTTCCGCAACACAAAGTAATGCCGACTTAGTCAAAGCAGACCGAAACACAAACAATACTTCGCTACTTTTCCGTTCCCTTGTATGTTTATTTTGACTATTTTAGCTTAGAGACGAAACCGTGAATTACTATAATGTCCAATACAATAGCACTTTGCCAATAGTATTTTACGTTGCTATAATATAATAGCAACGCAAATATAATAACTCTTTAGTCCATGATTGAATAATTAGTCAGTGATTTACCTGTTTTAAGAGAGATTTCCTATTTCAAGAAACGGAAAAGAAACGGTACCGGTTCTTAAAGCGAAAAAAATCTCAAAATGTGTTAACGACTGAAAACAAATTATTAAATTAAGCCCAAGCTACAATAAATTAAACCCAACTACAATAAATATTGGATATAATAGTAATTTCCTGAGCCGTTCCTCTCCCAACCAATCAAAATAAATATAAAGGAAGGAAAAAATAGCGGTATCCAAATGTGGCCTTTTTATGACGCATTTTCTGTGGTTTAAGTGATGGGCACATTTCTGAATTGGTGATAGCCAACCGCGGCCCTCTCTGCGGCCCGCTCGGCTTTAATCTGCATGATGCACTGGGGTCAGTTTTTCTTCTTGGCAAACCCTGGAAATATTTCCATTTGGCAAACAACCCATTCTCTAGGAGAATTGTGTAGTTTAGCGTTAATCATTTTCTCACCAGTGCGGTTTTTTTTATGTAACAATTCATTTGTTCTCTTCTCACCTCTCACACTCCCACTTTTCACCAGGTGACCCCCCAACTCAACGATAAGTCTCTTTTTTTCCTGCTTTTTCACAAAATTTCATTAGTTCCGGTTCAGTTATGACGGCTGGGAAGCTCGCACATTAGTATCCGATGTTTCAATGCTCGGACGCGCCCAGCGCTAAATTAACTGTGCCGCGGCAACAAATGTTTTTTTGAATTGCTCCGAACGGAACTGCTCAATTCATTTTCAGAAATAAACATGGCGCAGCCTTTCAGGGCCCTTCGCATGGGCGCAGCTTCCGGTCATTTCGTTTCGAAGCTCATGTTGACCTACATCGATATAAAACCCAATTTTATTCATGGTCAAAAGTAGCCAATTCTAGTAATCCGTCGATATTGTGTTGCGTACGGCATTGCGTTATTGCGTATGGCGGTGTTGTGTTCGTTGATTTTTTTTTTAAAGAACCGATTCCAGTTCCCGTTCCTCCGATGAAAAAGGGTACCAGTTCCCGTTACAGTCCCTTCAGAAATTAAAAGGAACTTGGGCGTTCCTAAGCTCTTAAAAAAACGAACCAGTTCCTAGGAATGGAACTTTTCCGTTCCGTTCCTACCCAACACTGATTAAAACGGTCATAAACGAAACAATCACGACGCGATGACGTCAGATTAGTCAGCATCATTTTCGCCCGGCGTGACCGATATAATTAGTTCTAATAAGGTGATCGATAACTAGTAAAGGTGAAGGACCAATTGATTTCGTCAAACACTTATTGTTAGCGTCTAATTAAGTTGCATCGTGTTTAGCAGAATGCGATGACATTTAGCATTTTGAGCGTGATTGTTCAATCGATAATGTGCGTCGTACTCCACTAGAAGTTCAAGAACGCTAGACGAAGTTCTTTTCTTTTCGAAATTGTGTTTCAAGCTATACAATATTTGAGTTACCAGTATTGGTTGACTGTGAACCGTATACGTTCACATGTACAATGTGAGTTTAAGCATTTTGAAAATCGATTCGGATTTGGATTTCCCAAACAAAGGAGGTTTTACAGTTTCGATATTGCCTGGCAACATTATTGGAAAAGCAAAGTTCAGCTCGGGAGCAGGGGACAACTAAACACCCATAGGAAATTTTATGTACTTTAAATGGATTATTTAATTTAATTTTTAATGAATTATTTACTTTACGAAAAATTATGGATTTTTTATTTTGTTATTTTATACGTTAATTGAATTCGTTCCTCGATTGGTGGCACATATCAAATTGTACCCCCTGAATCGAATTTGCGATTGACCACCCCAGGAATCGAACCAGGGGCTGTCTCATCACCAGTTGGTTCTTGACCAAGAAAAGTCTTAAATAAGTCTTGAAAAGAACTATGGGTTTTAAAAAAAAAAACGTCTTCGCGGGAAATGTCAAATTTTATCTGAAAATTTATTTAGAAATATCCATTTTCACTTTGAATTGCGTGATTTTATCAACTCGTTTGACCGGGAAACATTAAAAAATGTGAATTATTTAAAATTCATTCAAAAGTCCCTCTATGCCATATTAAAAATTATTGTAGTATATTTGAGATGGGCGAACCTCATTCAAGAACTCAGATATGCCCAAAGTTCTTGGCTGTCATATACGAGCAAATCAATATCAAAACGCACCGTGCACAAGCACGCTTAAATGGAGCATGCTTGGCTGTTTCGACAGGATTATTAGGATTTTGCACGTGACGGTTTAAAATTGACTGGAGGCGACGGAATGCGATATTTACGCTGGCACTTTTGTGCGCTACATTTTGCTGACAAGTAATTGGCATACAAAATACCGGCGTTGTTAAATGCGATGGGATAGTTGGCCAGGGGTGTGTCGTACATCTCTGCCACCCCCACCCCTCTCCTCCCCCTCACCCCTCGCGTCCTGTTGCAATTAATGTCTGGGCACAGGAGTCCCGGCTTGGGTCCACACAAAGAACCGGGAATAGCCGCTTTCCGTGTGGGTGGAAGGGAAGGGAGGGGTTGTGTGGATTGCCACCTAGTTCTGGCACATGCTCAGGTGAGGGTGGGAGTGGGGGTTAGAGGGTGATGGTGGGAGGGGGGCGCTGAAACGCCCACTGTGGTGTGCCCATCCTCGTGGTTATTCCGTCCTCAATACAAAATGTATGTTTTCGATACAGGTGGATTGATGCCAGCTTGCGTATGATATTGCCACCAATTCTTATGCAGCGGTTTAATACCACTGTCAAATACGTTTATTTAAAAAAATGAACCTGGCTTTTTACATTCACCGCCATTGAAAATTGAATATCAAATAACGATTTGTTTTTTAATAGAATGCTGTTTTTTCGTTAGTTATATTTATATTTTAAAATTAAAATAGAGAATATATTTATTTTAAAATAGTGATAGGTTTTCGAAGTAGTTCCTTTGAAACAGAAAAGGAAGCTACAATTGTTTTATCCAATGGATGTTTTACAAATTTTTTTATCCAGTGGATGTTTTAAAATTATTTATCCAGTGGTTGTAATACAATTTTTTATTCAGTGGATATTTTACAATTTGTTATCCAGCGGATGTTTTACAATTTTTTATCCTGTGGTCGTTCAAACTATGTTTGACTCCAACCATTGTACATGGTTATCAGAGAGATGTTTTATATTTTGCCATCTGCGCATGACGCCAAACTTCTCCACGTCTCCGCTATGAATGGGTGGCGCCACTGCGCTCATCATGTGTGTAGTCACGGCCACACTAGAACAAGTGAACCGTGAAAAGGAACAAGTAGAAAAAAGATGAAAAACCCCCGCGCTCCCTTTTTCTGTTTCTGTTCCGCGGGCGCTGTAATTCGAGGTCGAATTGATTTAGGAGACGTCGAGGTGGGAAGGGGGATAGAGGGAGGGGGAGGGGAGAAACGAATGACGTTATTTTGTCGCGCCAAATTAAACAATAATACATCATAAACAACAGCCAAGTTCCATATTTTGTGGGATTATTTGTCGAGCAATGTCAAAATTGACCAATTTTTGACGCCAGCGAGGTCTTTGACAGATAAGTGCATCAACTCGACATGATTCGTGTGATAGATTCTCCAGTTTTTTTATATTATTGCCACGAATCACCCAACACAAAATAATATAAATTCCTTCAATTTTAACTATTTCAAAATAATTTGCAAAGAAAGATCAAAATAGTAAAGTAACGCAACGTAAACTTTGCAATGTAGAATTTTCATCTCAGCTAAAATTCTTCCAGCTAAATATTTAAATTTTTCTTGTCTAAATTTTTTAATTTTTCTGTTTCACACGCGTATATTCTGTCGATTAGCTATTTTAATTTTATTTTTAACCTGAATTATATTATTTCGTACACAGTAGTTTTATCCATTTCAATTTATTTTAAGCTCGTCATTTTCAACCGTGAAACTAAACAAACAAATTACGTTACAAGTGCGAGGTTGCGATGAATATTTTCTTTAAAAAGTCTTATTATTCTTATCTTACTATTAAATGCTCTCAGATTGACTTTAACGATCTCAGATTGATTAATGTGAATCTTTTTAGTTCCTGCAAATATGCAACATACGAGTATGAATATTTATTATCATTTGCTTCGAGGACGTTGTCACAAATTGCGCGAATTGTGTCCGTGACTCGGTAGCCTACACCTGGAAGCGTCCCTCATATGGCATTTTGTGGTCGTCTTACGTACGTTAATCTCCCCCTCTCTCCTCCATTTAGAATTCAGATCACGTGCGCTTGTCACGCGCACGCACATGACTAACCAAGATCAGAAACGACTGAGCCATACCTATTGCGCATGCGCACAAGCCCACCTATCGTTAGCGATTCCTAACAAAGTGCGTTACTTAAACTCTATACAGTATTTTTCGCCCGATTAACCGCAGTGCGGCAGTTCGCGCATCTTCACCAACCAGCGCCAATTCCGCCAACAGCGGGCAGGTACGCCGGATGAACGGTAATTAATTTCCATTCAAACAGAGATTTGAACCCTGAACATTAGAACGCACTCTGAGATTCAGAGCTTAATTGGTTTTATAATGTACAAGCATTTTGTAATTTCTGTTTGACGCTGCAAAATTGTTCCGGTGTCGACACAGGAAAATTGTACTCGTATAAAATTGAAAGTTAAGGCAAAAGGAACCCCCGTTCCAGTTCCTCAAAAATTAACAGGAACCTAGGCCTTCCTAATTTCCTAAAAAAAGGAACCAGTTTTTAGGAACGGAACTTTTCCATTAATACTGCCCGTAAAGTCCGTGATAGTTAGGAGAGCTGTTGGAGGCCCTGGGCGGATCTGCATTCTCGCCGCTCTTCCTCTACCCCTTATGCGTTGTCACGCTCGGGAACTCTGAACACGTGAAGCGTGTGTCATTTTGGTGGGAGCACCCGTGTGACCACGTGACTTGCGTCTTGAGGGCCGGAGAAACTCCCAAGAAGTGGGGAAAAAAGGCGGTAATCGAGGTCAAGAAGTCGATAAAAAATACAGTTGCCGGTGTCGGTTAACACTGCTAGGCGTCGGGGGAAGGCGTGTTGTGTCTGAGCGCTGACCCGTTTTTAGGGTGCCAACACCCACCGAGAATATCGGCTCTGGGTAAATAATCATGGTTCGTCCTACACACTTATTGGCTGTAGTGCCAGCAACCCACCACAAGCTATTATTATTGGGATTAGGACTGCGGCAATATTTCAATTAATTTTGAGTTTTATTTTTTTGTGGGCAGAACGAATGTATTTGTGTATGTATGGGATGTTTATGTAGTGCCACCTAGGGCGCAAATGTTCCTCAGAACAGCGAATCCAAAAAATTGGTGGAAATAAAACATCAGTCAAAAGATCTAATGTCACAATTTTTTTAAAAACTCGGGCAGCTCAAAAAATAAGTTGCAAAAAAGTATTTACGTAATCCTTGCACGGTACAATGTTCATCTCAGCTAAAATCCACAGTATGAAAGCGTATGAACACAAAAGTAAGCTTGAGACGTACTTGTACGTCAATATTCGTCGAACCGAGACGAGTCAACGATGAAATTAATCACAAAATGATAGCCATACCAATGTTAAAAGCATGATATTAACGCGACTTAGGTTCTTAAAGCATACTTAAAACATCGGTAAGATTTTTTTCACGGAGTATATAACTTAAAAAAATCCCTTAAGCTGTTACCCAAGCTATTTGCTTCCCTGCACGGACCATTCCAACTAAAACTCTCCCCCTAAGAAGCTCCCCCTTGATTTCCGCCGCATAGCAGCTGCGTACGCAGTTTCCTTTTTTTATAGTTGGCGGTTGGCGCTGCTATGTGTTTCCCCCTGCTGCGTTTTATGGGATTGCTGTTGGCACGAAAAACCAAGGAGCTTTTTCGATGACTTCTTTCCTCGCGCAAATGCATTCTGTCGCACTATTAAAGTATTTCCGGTAGCGGCAAGTTGTAATTGAAGAGCGCGCATTGGAAACACTTACGCATGTCGCTCAGTGGCAATCATTTCGCATCTCATGCTCTCATGCCTGTCAAGGAACAAGTGCGGATTAATTATCTTTGAGATGCGAGGATTATATCGGTCTATCGGCTATTTGTAATAAGCAATAAGCGTCACAAAGAGTTAAGCCACGTTAAAGGCAAAAATCAATCTTCCCACGACAATTTTTTTTTGAGAGGGGGAGGGATGAGGTGAATAGATTTTAAATTAAATTTTTCTTTATCATCATCATTTAAGCATACGACGAAAGTGATTAGCCATTTAAGTAAGCAAGGAAAATTTCGTGACACAATAATAATCTACAAATGTATCTAATCCCTCGTTTTCGAGACTGTGCTCCGCGATGCCCTTAGGGTTCCGCGGAAATTTCCCTGGGGCTCCGCGACCACTCCTCGAAATAAAATTAATAATTTAACGCAAACGTATTAATTGGGGCTCCACTATTAAAATTAGTAGCCTCTAAGGGGCTCCGCTATTGAAATTGGTTCTTGAATTAGGACTCCGCGAGCCAAAAAGTTTGGAAAACACTGCTCTAATTTATACCTCGGTTACGCGATATTGCAATGAATATGTCTGCGTGTATATGTCAAACAAAGTTCATAAATCATTGTACAGATGTAAATATGTGTAGTTATACCGGAAGGAAAAATGATTTTTATTTTAAATCGTGAAAATCGTTTAGAAAATGAATTAATCTAAATCGATTTATTTATTTACCTGCAGGACGCACGTGACATGGTGTGGACGCGTTTGTAAATTTAGTGTCCCATTCATTCGACCGCACCTCTTTCTTGGGTGTCATCGTCAGTGCAGCAGGTCAAAGGTCGTCTCGAGTCCTTCCCCTAACATGGACTCGCCACCTGACACTCCACCCGGCAGTACGTGCTCATCGGAGTTGGGTCCGGCATCAGAGGTCAAACTGTACGTGAAGGCCGGAGCCGATGGACAACGCTACGGCGCTTGTCCCTTCTGTCAGCGCGTCTTTATGATACTCATGATCAAAGCGCAAGCCGGCCATCTGCGCTTTCAGGTGAGATTATTTTGCTGGGTGTTTTCGAGATTGTGATCAAGGTTCAGTGTTGGGTTCGCTCCTTTTGAAAAGAAACCGGTTCCAGTTCCCATTCCTCCGATGACAAAACGAACCATTTCCCGTTTCAGTTCCTACATAAATTAAAAGGAAATCCTAGTTCCTTTTCAACAGGAACCAGTTCCTTGGAACCCAACTTTTCGGTTCCGTTCTTATTAAACACTGTCAAGGTTTTCTATTACATAATAAGAATAATTACATAATAAAAAAATAGCAATAAAACAAACGGATGAGAATAATTTTTTTTTTACATAAAAATATAAACACGACTCGTCCTAGCTCCGTCGATATAGCAACCGACTGCGATTCGGCGGTCCTGGATTCGATGCCCAGCGCGGGTTCTCGTTTATTCGATTTTCCGTTCCGTTCCGTTTCAGCTATATGTCCCTCCAGAATTGCTCAAGCGATTACAGGGGTACAGAATACAAAGTTGTACTATTCACTTCAGTAATGACAATCATTGATTGTCATTTGAAAAAAAAAACTGCACTATTTCATTTCAAAAATAATTAATTTTCAATTTTTCTTATCCCTTCATGGCGTCCGTCCGCCCAATCCTCATCCGCATCTACTACCAGGTGGCCACAGTCAACCTCTCCAAACCCCCCGAAGAATTCCGCGCCCGCGGCCTCAAACACGTCCCCGCCCTCGTCCACGGTGACACAGCCCACGACCTTCTCGACGACATCCTTCAATACGTGGACGACGTCTTCCCCTCCCCCGACCTCCTCGACTACGACAACGTGGCCGGCGAAGCCTGCGCCAAGAACGTATTCTCCAAATTCTGCTTCTTCATCAAGGAGGTGTCCCGCGACGGACCCAACGCCCTCCTGGCCGAACTCACCAAACTGGACGGCTACCAGCAGCGCCATCTGCACGACGAACGCGACTTCATGTGCGGTGACCGACTCACCCATCTGGACTGCGAGCTCCTGCCTAAATTACAGCATCTGCGGGTGGCGGCCTCCCGGCTCAAAGGCTGGGAGATCCCGGCTCGTCTGCAGGGCGTGTGGCGGTACCTGCATCGCGCCTACGCTCACCCGGTGTTCGTGGCTACCTGTCCGGCAGATCAGGAGATTGTCCTGCACTGGGCGGATAAGCCGGAGACGCCTAATCTTACCTTCGAGCAGCATGCGCTCATGGTGAAGGAGACGCCACGGTTCTCCTTTGATGTGCCGGCGGTAGCTTATCCGGTGGCCGTCATCGCTACCAACGCCACCTAGTGTCGTACTTGGAAATCGCTGGTGGTAAGTCCGCGGGGGCATTTTTTTTTTTTGGAGGGGGAAATAATAGTGTTACAGTAGAGTCTCGCTAATCCGAACTAATGAAAACCAAGCCTGTTCGGATTAACTAAAAATTCGGATTACCGCGAACATTTTTTTTTTATATATTTTTTTATTATTTAAATGTAACCTAACCTAACCTAACCTCACCTAGGGTGAAATGCAGTATTGGACCACAACAGGGATTTTTTTAAAAATACACTTTTTAGATGTAAAAAGTGTGGAGAAGATAAATAAAAAAAATTAAGGTGCGGAAAGCAAAATTGAGGGAGATATAGCTGTTCAAAGTTTCCATTTCCCTAGGCAACTACAGTAAACCGCATAGTATATTTAGCGCATAGAGAAGCGAAGCAAGCAAGCATAGAGAAGAGCGGTTCACGAAAGACCGGATTTTACAGGCAAGATTAGGTTAGGTTACCTATGGTTAGGCATACCATATTTTTCTGCTCGCTCATGAGAGTAAAGTGTAGTTCAGCCATTTTGGTAGGGCAAGTCAGTTCTTGGTCTTTCGCGAACCGCTCTTCGCTACGCTTGCTCACCTTCTCACTTGGCCACAACGATCGATGGATATTCTGCATTCCTCCGCAGCCGTGAAACAGTGCCCATTCACTGTAGTTGCCAATGTGAAATACAATACTTTGAACGGCTAAATATCCCGTAATTTTGCTTTCTGCACCTTCATTTTTTTATTTATCATCTCCACACTTTTTGCATCTAAAAAGTGTTTTTTCAAATAAATCCCTGTTGTGGTCCAATACTGCATTTCTCCCCTAACCTAACCCTAAAAATCTAAAGTTGCCTTGAGTCGACACTAGATGGTGCCCCTGCATTAGACGAAAGGCTGTTCAGATTACAAGGGGTTTCGGATTACCCCGTGTATGGATTAGCGAGACTCTACTGTACCTCAAATTCCTCAGCATCCAGTCCAACAAGTTGTTTCCCTACACACCATCCCTGATCTCAGCAACACCATCAGTGTCTATTCAGGATGTCATGGAGCTCCAACAGAAAGATTTTTGAAATCAGTGGAGCGAGTTGCTTGTCAGAACAACTGGGACAACAACACAAAGCTGGCCATCACTTCCAACCGACTGGCAGGACAAGCTCAGGATTGGCAAGATTCCACCGGATCCAACTTTGACAACTGGACTGACTGGATGACAAGCCTAAAGGAACGCTTCGACGAAGCTCCAACTGTCCACCAATGGATGCAGGATGTCACCAGTCGCAGTCTCAAGCACAATGA
>JAUJYS010000151.1:0-29754 GCA_033995665.1 Melogona broelemanni | reverse complement strand
ACTCCCTTATGGAAGCTCAGGGGTGACGCCAGTACCCCAGGCTAACGAATAAACGAAAGCCTGCGCCGGGAATCGAAGCCTGTCGAATGACTAAAGATTATCGGAAAGACACGAAGCTCCAGAATTGGCACTCCGGGTTGAAAGCTTCATCCTAGTAGAATTGTTCAGAAATGGTTGCAAAATAAAAAATGTCGCCTTCCATACTTATGTGTATTTTTTATTCTAGCTGGAAAATTTTGTTTTTAGCATCCTGAGATTTAAACCACCGCCGACAGGTGGCGCTAGGTGCTCGTGTACTTAAGCAAGGGCACATGGTCTACCGAAGTGGGTTGTAGAGCGACGAGAGCGCCGCGTCGGCCTACTCGAGCGTCAACTTCGGCTAATAGAATTAATAATTTTGCGGTTTTGCGGCCGGTCCTCTTCGCTGCGCGCATGCTCACCCTCTTTCGCCTTCGTCTTCTTCTTCGTCTTTGTGAGTTCAGTTTTCGTGTCAATTGCTAATTATTTCAACGGATCGGTGGGTACATGGCGGTTGCTGGGTTTGGGGGCGGTGTTTTGGTGGGGGTAGAGGGCGGGGTTCATACCGACTTAGGATGAAACGGGTGGTGGTGGGTTTCGTGGAATGTACGTTCCGTCAATTGGTATTTTCTGCTCATTTACTTTTGGGGAGGCGCTCTCGGGTGGTGGAGAGAGACTGCAGCTGCTAAGGGCCGTTCGCGAAATTCCCGAGACTAAATAATTAAAATGTGCCATCGCTCCTACACTAATATTGTCCTAATGATGGTATATTAATAATTGTGAGTGATTTGGGTTTTTTTTTCCTCAGTGGTTCAGTTATTTTTAATAGACGTTGGCATTAAGTTGACTCGATGGTGGGGTGGTTCCTGGTTCGATTCTCAGCACGGTTTCTCATTCTTTATTCGATACCGGTGTTCTGGTTAATTTCGTGCCTGCAGCCCTCGATGGGCCGTCTATGGCGATGAGTCAGAGCGCAAGATCTCCTATAGTTAGCTGTTCGATTTAGTTCGAGTTAGCTGTTTGAATAACAGAATCGTAATTTGCATTTTTAAAATTTAATTTTAATTATAATTTTTAATATATATATTTTTATTTATTTATTATTTGATGCTCGAAGTGCTAAGTGCCTACCAGTTTCAATTTGAGTGAGCAGACTGCCTGTACAAATAAACTCAGATATACAGGTTCCATAAATTGCTTCAATATGTTTCAAACCTTTCAAATCGTGTTTTTGTTTAATATTGATACGAGTATGATAGTGTTTGTACTCTATTCATGCATCTCTTTTGTTAATGATTATCGTATGGTGGCGACTGGTACTCTTTTTCCCCTTCACTCTCTCTCTCCACGTGATGTCTGTAGGCGAAAGCGCCCTCTGGCGTGCGCTAGCCCCAATCGCCATCAATTATAAATGTCTAGTTACTTAATTCGAACGTCGACATTGACGCGCACGCGCGCGCGCGGGCGACACGAGACACGAGCGGCTAAAAATGGTGGCACGTGAACGTCGCGCACGTCTCTCTGGTGAATTCCGTGCGCAGACCGTAGCCGTACGTGACCCGACGGGTTTTTCACGTCTGAGGGACCGACTGACGGGTGGTGGCGAGTATTGGCTCGGGCTTTTCTGTGGTAAAGAGGCTTGAGGAGGGGGGGGGGTTGGGCTACTGCTGGCAAGGGTTGTCTGAGCATATCCTCCTGAGCCCACCAAATAGTATTTCTTTTTTTTTAAGCAAGGGTTGTCGGACGGTATCTTCCTATGCCCGCCGAATATTATTATTTATTTGCATTATGCATGTGGTGGAATGTGGCATTGTAACATTATGCTGAAAATTATAATGTTTTTGCAACATCGTTTTTTGAAAATTTTGATTAAAAAAATATTTATGGGCAATTTTCTTAAAGATCATTCTACCGTCGTTTTGATTTGAATTCTCTACTTAATTTGTTCGTTAATTATTCGTTAATTTGAAATCTTTACCATTTTTTATCATTTTATTTACGGGAGCAAATCGTGAAATGCTCATCTTGTTTAATTTATCATCTTGTTCTTTCGAATTATTTCTCGTCCCAAATACGAGTTGTATTATTAACAGATCTGTCTCATTTGTATTTTCAATGAATTGGATGGGATATGTAGTCTTGCGCACAAAATCTGATTGTTTTACGATAGTTTGGCAATCGTTATACGTCTCAATACCCGCCCTGCCCATGTATGTATTACCACCATTCGATACATCCGATTCACCGACGCAACCCTATTTCAAAAATAAAAATCACATCTGGTTAGTAGCAAGCTCTGAGAGCTTTTTGCTTTTTTTGAAAACCGTCGTTGAATGTCGTTGTTGATGATCGTACACATGCGCCCCCGACACTATTCGCAGTAGTCGATGGCGTGAATCGTTTCCACGAACCCAAGAGCTGCGTTCGATACCCTCTTGATCAATTTTTCTGTCTTTTCCACCGTCACGTTATTATTTATTTTTTAAATATTTAATAGTGTTGCCAATTCTCCTCTTCCTCGAAAAACAATATTATTGTGCAATTTCTCGCGATATTGTATTGCTGTCTGTCTGGAAATACTGTGCCGTAGTAAATGTTATCCGAACCCTTTCCCAAGAACTGGCGTATTTTGTTGTTAGCAGCGTCTTGTAAAAGATGTGTGTATGGCCTCTGCGCGTGATAGTTATTGGTTGTCTCTGATGGCGCCTCCAGGGAATCAGGTCATAAACAATTTCCATTACCTAATGGTGGGGTTACTTGATTCGTCAAGGACGAAGATGTGATAATTTGGCCTAACCAAGGCTTTTGACTTAGGTTGGGATGTTTAACGCGTACCTCACTACGTACAGGTATGGGTCCCACGGCCCCACTTCCATTCCGAAGGAAGGCGTGTGTACGATCTCGCCCGAAAAATTCCGAAGATCTCAATCGGGAATTGAACTCGCGATCACTGGCATGAAAATCGAGCACGCTAACCACTACGCTAATGTCATATTTTTGCTCATGATTTGATTTGACATGATTTGTGGCGAGAATTGCAAACTGACGTCACCTGTAAGAAAACATGTGCGTCACCTACAGCGATATGTTTGAGTTGAATTTTGTTGACTCATTACGTTGACACCCTGTATATGCCTTCCGATGAAATGCACGTGTCACATATACACGTGCATTTTGTTCAGTCTGTAGAAGCTGGATGAGAATTGAATGGAAATTTTTTTTTCACCCTTTCTCCAATACGACGTATATATCTTAGATCTAAGGCCGACGACGAACTTCGATTCACGTTCTTATGTATTTTTTACACCCCTTTTCTTTGAATCGAAGTCGACTTTTATTAACGACAAAATTATGGGGAATTTCTGTGTACAGACCTAATAGGGCGCCTAAAGTTGACTCCCTTCAGTCGTATATATACGGCAGCGTTCGGAAAGGCTGCGTAGTCTGGTAGACGGAAACGTCTCACGGGATTCTGGGCGGCCTCCTTCTTCTCCTCCTCCCCACATCTCGCCAAGAAAATCCATTCCAGGGTTCTATCCACCATTTCCCCCATCTTTGCGCGAATTGAATTCAGCCGGAGACCCTCTTCACTAAACAACATCGCATTAATCCAATCTAATCCCGAAAGAAATAGTTATGTACACTTAAACGATGGCAAGCACGTCCCTCAACCATTGAGAAATATCTACAAACAGTTGTCCAATTACAGAGTATGTGAAGGCACTGCTGCATGGAGGCATTTAATCCTCAATTGTTTAATTTGTTTATGTTATAGTCTTGAGTTCAGCTTGATTGTCATTTGAAGGTATGTTTAAAAGTAAATGTGATTGTGCTTTTTATTGCCTTTTTTAAAGGTAATTAAACAAACAAAAATATACGGTTATATTTTATTTTTTGGACTAATGGTAAATCATTTTTTCCCATTATTTCCTCTGGTGGTGGTCGAGTAGAGATCAGTAGAAATTAGTTGCAGTTATCGGTTAAGGTATCGACGATATTGATATATTTTTATTATCGATATTTTTTAAACTTTCGTCAATCTAGCTTTTAGATTTGGTGTGTTCATCCGTCATTTGCCAGTTGATGGTGTGCACACCATCTGGTGGCAGAACCATGTGCCCATAGCTGCCTGGTCTCGGTAGTATAACATGTTCTGAGGTCTTAGGAAGAATTATGGATAAAGCTAGGCTCCAGTCTCTGGTGGGGGAGTGGGAGGGGATGGGTGAGCTATAATTCAATGCATGTTTCGCTTCGACCCCAAACCCAAATCCCTACCACACCCCATCTCTCCCACCTCCCTCGTTTTCAGATTTTGATATACCCACCACCACCACCACCATCGTGTTCTTCCAATAATTTTATATCTCACCTAGCGTCACCCCGTTGCCACCCCCAAATACAACCGCTGATCTTTTTTCGTATTTTTTATCCCCCACTCTTTTTCGGTGTTGCTTTTCAAACTTCTTCATAGTCGACGTCAAATCAAGTTGGATTCTACTCTTCCTCAATACATTAACAGTGCAAATTCACTCAGACTATATTGCAAAACTGGATTGACATCCTATGCAATAAAACACACTTTCCGCCATCTTGTGTGAACAAAATTCTGAATGCGTTGTGTGCGCACAAAATCCTGAATGCGCATTTAGTGCGGTCGCCGTAGTTCAATCGTAGATCGCTATGTGTTCGTCGATTCCGGATTCGATATTCGTTATCGTTATCGTGATTCGATTATTTCGTTATTCGATTCTGAGGTACTGGTGAAAATGACACACAACATCACCACGTTTGTCGCTCAACAGACAAACACCCCCCTATTTAATTGAAATCACCATACGGCCATCAATTCCAATATCGGGACTCAGTTCATTTAATTTTCCGCTATACCGTTATGAAATTATTAAAAATCTTTGGAAATGTTGAAGTGAGTACAGGCCACGATAATTTCATTTCCAACTTGATTCGTCCCGAAGTAAATAACTGTATCGTTCAGTATGTAGACGGTTATGTTCTGGGGAGATGAAGGGAATGAATGGGGGGGGGGCGAAGGGGATGATGGCGTGAAATAGAGGGATGGTGGGAGTGAGAGAAGATCGTCGAGAGAGATGCATCGGTTCGGGGTTATGGAACTTGGCCCTGCCTTCCCCCATCCACCACCCCTCCCGCCTCTTTTTCCCCCACGTGCTCCTAGCCCCCCACAATCTTCATCGCTGGCTCCTGATTGGTTCGTCAGGGCGCTGCAGACCGACACCGACTGCTGTTCTCTCTTTCCTCCCGCACGTGCACGTGCAAACGCGTATTCCGAAACGTCGCTGCGGGGTTGGGAAGGGGAAGGGGGAGAGGCGGAAGGGGTGGTGGACCGACGCCAGACTTAACGTGTTCATATCTCCGAAAATTGATTTTCAATCAAGAAATATTGATTTGTGATCGAGCAGCTACTGGGATGTACACACACACACACATGGGGTTGGTTGAAGCTGGGGCGAGGCTGTGTGGTGGAAAAGAAGCCTTCAGCGTTCTCGTTTTCGTTCGCTGGCTGGCATCATCTCGTGTGAGAGAGAGAGCGTTTTGGTTGGTAGGCTTGTCGGGCGTGTTGCGTTACCTCGGGCGAGGGGCGGAGGCGCTAAAGCTCGGCAACCGGCGTCTTTGTGGAGATGGGTGATGGTACTGGTATATTTCCCAGTTCGGTCATGTCTAGCTGTATTTAATTGATTGGTTTAAGTACGGAGCATTTTTTTTTTCTAAAATATTTATCTGGTTTTTAAAAAAACAAAATGCTGTATAAATATTTGTAGGAATTTGTTTCCTAAAGCATTTTTCCTGATTTTTAAATTCAGGCAATTTCAAACTAGATTTTCTGAGATCTGACGATGTTAGGAACTGATGTTGGAACGACGAACGCTCCCTTCTGTTGTGATGGACTTATTTGCTAGCATGCATTGCTGAAAAAGTTGTGCTGTAGTCTGACGGCATGTTGGCTACATTTGACTAAACTATGAGATACTGTAAAATATTCATAGATATTGTTGCTAGCATTTATTTACGCTCCATATCATTGTTCAACTGATGAACTGAATACCTTTTCTGGATTTTATTAGGCATAGAAAATATCTGGTTCGAGATGCATGCTACAGAGATTTATGCTCTGTATTCCCAGAAAACGGTTGATGCCAATATTGCTGGTGTCGCCCATTCGCCAGTGTGACCGGATCAAATTTCCCCTCCAATCCCGTTATTAGACCGTGGTCCGCCGATGCCACACCTCGCGCACGCCGTTATTATTTCTCGTCTATAGTATCCAATTAAAGTATTCATTATTAACGCCCTCTGTCGGCGTCACGCGGTATCTGTCGCGTCGCCTCGTGCGGTCTCGGGTGATGTGATACCACACGTGCTACTGCTGGGCGAGCCCGCCGCACGTGGGTGCATGTGCGCGCGCGCATGCGAAGGCGTACCGAGAGTTGCGCCAGCTGACGCCCTGTTTTCCCGCGGGCTGCGTTTCGTGGAGGGGGCATGTTATTAGAGCCCCGCCAACTAGCGATCGTGGCCCCCGCACTGACCTCTAGCGGTCAGCGTTCGCGACATGATTGGGAGGCCGTGGCGTGTTTCTGGTCGTGTTTTTCCTCCATCTGCGAATTTCATTATGTCTCGATGGGCTGACTGAGTGGTGGTTGGTGCACCCTCTGTCGACGAAGATACGCTCTTTTTTGGCGTGTCCATTTCTATATCCATACTCATAATGTCCAACACTAATCCATCACACTAAGTCCTCTCACTAATCCATACTGTGTTCTATGGGAGACGTTGCAATTTCAGTGGACTGTCAATGCAGTTGTTGGCGTTGTAATTTTAAGCAAAGAAAAAAAAAAGTTGCCTTTAAATTTATATTAATTAATATATTTTTTATAAGAGACACTACTAGTCAAAGTTCAAGACGCCGCTGATTTTTATTATTTTATTTTCGCAACATTAGAGTCGTCGTAGCCTAAAAATCGGTATTGCAACAGGCTATGGCGCGACAGTATCTCAGATTCGATTCCCGGCGCGGGGTCTCGTTTATTCGATCCTGGGGCCCTGGCAAAAATGTGCCCCTCATATATTGCCACAGCAACACGAAGGGTACAGAATATTCTTAAGTGATCAGGGAACAATAATAATAACAAAAAGCAAGTACCGTACGAAATATTCAATAGTGATATTCACTATAGTAATTTAAAAATTAAAATATTTATTTTTTAAAAAATCACTGGAATGCAGTATTTACTTATTTGCTACAGGTTTAAACAATAAAAAATGGCACAATTGATTTGTACAACTTTGAAGGAGTTTGCTATCGGATCGTTTCTCCAGCCAATTTCTCTCTAGTTGGTGTTTCGTGCCCAGCAACCTAATGTGCGTCGCAGGCTGGCTTTGCTTTTGGCCTGGTATCGGTTTACTCGACACGGCTCCTTTATTGTCTTAACGCGACCCCGATGATCGACCGACATCCGATCCCTTCCTGTTTTGCCCGTTGAGGTTTTCCTCCTTCGCTTTTGTTTTGATTTCGAGTGTAATCGGTTCACTCTTGTATAGGCAGGCGCCTCCAACACAGATTAAACGGAAATTTAATCCTAGATACCGCCGGCAACCTCCTGAGACCCCTCTCTACCTGAATCAATTACACTTTCCCGGCATATCTAATGCAGGGAGAACATGGGCGCACGAAGTGAACGTTGATTTTCTTAAAATAGATAAATAAAATAAATAATTGACAACAAGCATATGAGCCTGGCATATTCGCTTCACTTTATGTCTACGTTTATTCCTTGTTTAGCCTGGGTTCGAACCCCAGAATATATTTCAGAACCCAGTTTTGTACAGAATGGATTTAATAATTCAAATGTACGTATCGAATATATTTTTTTTAAATTGTGTTCAGTCCTGTATTTTTCCTTCTCAATTTCTGCTGGTACGGAAATTTGTAAAAATGAACTTACGATTTGTTGATTCTCATGCCGCCAAAAAAAGTAAGAGGTGCGGGACAAGAAGGTTCAATTTCCGGTCAAGATCTCCTGAAGTTTTCAGGCGAAAAAATTAGTATTTTCCTTCGGAATGGAATGTTCTCAGGTACACGTTAAAGATACCTTACCTAGGTCAGAGCCCGTGGGTCTACGGAGAATCCTAGAGGACATTTGAGGCCGTGTTTGGCTGCACGCGCTTCGTTCGGTCCGCCACCACGACCACCACCCGTGCCGACGTGACGTCGCGGAATAAATATATATATATATAGGTGGGTCCGACCAGTTAATTAATTTGTTGTGTGTTAATTTCGCTCTCACACCCCTTACTCCATCCCTCCCTTCTCCAACCCGATCATCAATTATTTTCTCGGTTGCCTAAGCAGCCGTGTTTTCACATCGAGAGCGAGGCCGGGTCGGTGTGGCGGGGAGATACGGGTCACGTGCACCCGCCGGCACGAGATAATTTATGGCCGACTGTGTATGGCTGCACGAGACTTGATGTTTATTACGAGGAAAAACGTGGGGTGTCGGCGCGTGCTTACGTAAGGTCGTGCACGGGTTCGACGGTGGCGACTCCAAGTGCTTTTTCTTGCGTTTTGATTCGAGTTTTATTTGATTTGGTCCTTGTATCGGCATGGGCAATGCTGGTCTACCGAGATGCAATGTAAAAGTTTAGCTAAATTTGCTGATGACGTTGTGCTTCTTCAGGGCTATTTGTATTAATTGTCAACTTGCTGTGCTTACCTCCATGAAAATATCTATATTTTCATTTGTCGTTGTATATACTTTTTGATATCTGCGCAATTTTTTTAGCGACTCTTTTGGGTTTATTGCAAGTCACCTTCGGCTTTTTATGATGTTCCAAACTCCTTTATTCAATGAATGAAAATTCTGGCCTCGACTGTTCCACCTCTTGGCGGGGTGACGTCAGGCGAATCCGGCCCGGCTTACTGGTGGCTTACGTGTCATTGAACGGTAAGCAGAGACTTGAAAAATTTGTGCTGGCGGCACTTACGCGACGCCCTGCATTCGCTGGCAATGGGCGTTATGAAAAGTTCCCCCCGAATTGGCTTCCTGCATTACACCGGTGCTATACAATTTAACGCTATTTAGGCTGAGTATGGTTTTTTGCAGTGGCTCGTGTTTTGAAGGCCCGTCCAAAATGGCCTATCCATTTTAAATGATTTGACTATTCAAAATAGGCTAGAATAATTTTAAAATTAAATGTTATTTAAATTTTGATTTTTTTTTAATTCTAGTACGTTTTAATAGAATATTTGTGATGTTAAAAAATGTGGTCATAGATTATTATGGATTTTCGGATTTACAGTTTATATTGCAGACAGACGGGCATGGTGCGGCGGTCCCGGGTTCACGTTTATTCGATTTCAAAATTTGCCACGAATTTCCATTTTGTCAAGTCACACCACTTCTATCTTTTTTCCCCAAAATTAATGATTATAAATTAAAAATTAATTATAGTGTCACGGTACGAAATCTGCAGACTTTTCCTAATACAACTCGGTATGTAAATTATTTTCTCGGTTCACATTGAGTGTGTCGCGAGATCCGGCGACTCGCACTGGGCGTCCGCCACGCGGCTAGGAAGTCACGTGCACGCTTCACGTGCAGCCTAGACGTGCCTTTTGTGGTGACAAGTTAAGTCGGCTACGCTGTCGCCGGCTGCCTCCGTGACTTTGATAAATTGCTTTCAAAGTAGAGGTGGGAATGGTTGGGTGGGTGGGGGATGGTGGAAAGAGGAGGAGAGGGGGTGGCGATGAATCTGCCGCCAATATCCGCCCACCGACCCTACTACGCGTGTGGTTGCCTTTTATTTCGCTCGTTTTGAGCCAATTCACCTCCTCCCACCCCGTCCACAAAACCTCCCACTTTTTTCGGCCACACGTTGTATGCGTGTGTGTGTATACGCAGATTACCGGGTTTAGTATTTGTTAACAAGACCTGGTGACGTGATTTGGTGGGGGACAGGCGTCGTGGAAAATACAGCTGTAGCTGTAACCGCCATGCTGCCAACAGCTGCCTAGAAAAAGCTAAACTAGGATGGAAAGAGGTGTGCGGTTAGAGTGCAAGCAGAAATTTCTTGCCGTCGAGGCTTTGGTCGTGTTTGGTACGTTTCTTTTGCAAAGGAACTCGATCCCGTTTATTGTTCTTCTTCATCTAGAAAGAACCGTTCTGCGTTCCTCCATAAAAGGAAAGGAACGATCACGTTCCTGTTCCAAAGGAAGCAAGACAATTTAAAAATAAACAACCAAAAATTGAATTCGGTGCCACTGTCATTTTTTTTCACGCAATTTTTGAATTAGAATGACAAACAACTTTAACCACCATATGTCCAGACAGATGCCCTAATGGTATATGCGCTGACGTAGCTGCCATCGAAGGTTCAATAGTGTCTGGCTTCTACCAATTATGGTTCGTTGACCGCACGATACCGCACGTGCTGGGATCCCCATCACTGAGGCCGCTGTGGCCAAGTCCGCACGTGGCTGAGCACGGAATTCCTCTAATGGTGAAAGGGGAACGGGCACGTGGCACGATCTTCGAACGTAAATCATTCATTTGTTAAACTGAAGCTGCGATTCGTGAAAACACGTTATGCGAGCCTTTGCACATGATTTTCTGCTGGCGAAATCACTGGTGGTTTGTTGACGCACCTCTGGTTAAACGTCGCGGAGAAATGCGTAGAGTGTTTCTGAGCGTTCCAAATTCGCTAAACGTCATTGGGAATCATGATAGGGATTTCGTTGCGTTGTATGTTTTGGTCTATCGCTTCAAATGGCACGGTTCAAAGTGCAAGGGTTAGGTTAGATCACTGTTTATACCACTTGGCCAATCCACCTTCTATTCACCACATAGCTTGTTATTAGGGGTTGGCTCGCTCGTTTGCCCTCTTAAGATCTGAGATATGCGTTCGACGTTGAATGTGTCGACAAATTATATTTTATTTGTGGGGGTTTTAGCCAACTCATTGTCGTTTATCCTCTGTGCGCCCCGAACTAACATTATCGATTTTAACGCCTATGTTTGATGTGGTGTGAGTCTCTGGTCTGCGGAGGATGGGGCGCCGACACTGCTGCTGCCGGCATTTTCAGCGTCTGCGCGGACGAAGCTAATTGGCCCTTTGTTGGTGGCCTGGCTTTCAGTATTCAAATGTGGTAATTCTATTCATTACGAGTTTGAGCCGAGGACTTACGGGCCGCCCGCCCCACCCCTCACGTCACTTTTGAACCGATTTACGTTCTGGCTGAGGCTGCTATTGTTGTCCGTGATTGGGCTGATGTAACTTACGGGGGTGCGCGCCACCTCACCGTTTCTACCAGGCATCATTTGAGGCGGTGGGGATGGAGTTGCTCAATCGGATTGTGTCAATAATGTCAACGAATTGGTTTTGCCAGTTTTCTCGTCTAGTGATCAACAAATAAAAATTTAATTCATGATGAATGCTTATTTTTTGGAGTAGGGCGGATTTTAATGACCTCTGGTGACCTTTGATTGAAACAATTACGGTTCAGTATGAGCGACGGAATCCCGGGTTCAATTCCCGACGCTCTTGTTAATTCGATTTCGGAGTACTATTTTAAATATGCCACCCTCGTATAAGGCCTACCATGAGCCATTCACAGATAGTTACGTAATATCCTTTAGTTCTATTCACTACAATTTTACATACTGTCGTCGTAGCCCAGGTGGTAGCGCGACCGTAAATGGCGCGATGTCCCTGGATTCGATTCCCATTTCGGCATCTCATTTTTTAGAAAAGGGGGACAGTGATGTGAAATTAAAAAAATAAAGAGAACAAAAAATACATGTTACTAATTAAACCAAAATCATAAACTTGTTTAATTATTAATGAACAATTAGATGCTGTTTTTCAGTAGTCTACTGTGAAACGATTTTTCATCCAAAATACAACCGGTTGAGATCGAAAATAACCACTCCACCCCTTACCACGCCTAAATCTCCAAATCGGCACCAGCTCTAAAAGTCAACAATTGAACCCTGCCTGAGGGCGAGATAGCAAGAGAGCTACAGGGGACCAACCAACAGAATTGACGAATCTCCTTTTCACGTGCCCTCTCTCCCCACCCACCCATCCATCCAACCACCCACCGAAGGCGCACGTGCCAAAGGCATGCCAGTCGATATGTGCGCGTGCGCCGGCTAAAACAATGCGTTCGCGACCCCGTAGTCCACACACACAGACAGACACAGAGAGAGAAAATTCCTTTTGTTTTGCGGTTGTCCTGAATGCAAATGTGTATCTGCATATAGCGATCCCCTCTACACATGTGTCTGTATGGACGCATTTGTTTGGTTGGATATGTAGGGGGGGAGGGGTTGTTGGTGGGTGGTGGTGGTGGTGCTGGTGGTCGGGCATCATCGATCGGCAGTGACGAATCACTTTTGCGTCCATTCTTGTCCCTGTTGTGTGTGTTGCGAACCCTGTAGTGTGTGTGTGTGTTGCGAATATCGTAGAGAGAGTGTGTTGTCCGATACGATGTTGTGGCAGTAGGCGAGGCGGGGTGTCGGTCGCGCCCTCTGGTGGCCAAATGTGTTTTCCTGGTTGAACTAATGAATGGAGAGATTTGTCTACTCTTCAGTGAATTTTGTAAGGGTTTTTTTTCCTGCTTGTCGATTATCTCTGGTACTAACAATTTATTAGCTGAAAATTTACTGGTTATCTATGGTGCTGAAAATTACTGATCCTTGTGTTAGAATTAAATGATCCACGAAATATGCGATGCGGTTTTCGTAGCTCTGTCCTAGAGCATCCGGCGTGTGTGCGGCAATCCTGGGTTCGATTCGTCGCTCGGGCATTTTCTACTCGCTCCCGAGGTACTGGTAAAAACATGGCTTTCCGTACAATAGAGAATTTATGAATATTATTATTTTTTAATTAGCTACTTATGATTTGTAAAATTTTCATTTAAAAAGCGTTTGGAAATTTATTTCAAGGAAAGTCTGTCAGACTTGAAAATTTACTTCGCCAACTGAATCTGTAAATTTGATGAAATCGCACATCCTGTTGTTGATCAACTCCTCATTCGAATGTCTCTTTTTAAATCCTTCCTGGATTATGATTGAACGTTGTTGGCTTGACTAGGCAAGCGTAAGTTTTGTCCCTGTTCCAGTCAGCGAAACAAACCTCGGGAAAAAAAGAAGCCTTTCCGCCGCCCCACACATAATTATTTTGTCGTGTCAGCAGCGCCGACGTCAAAAAAGTTCAATTAATTTTCGTTAGCCGGTTAATTTAAATTTACTGTTCCCCGTTTTTCTGGCAGCGAACAAAAGCCGGGTGCTCCTCTCTTGTGTTTTGAAAAGAGACCTAAAAAACTTGCAGTTTTTTTTTCTTGTCGGTTTCTATTACGAGATTTTTTCATTTGGTGTATATGCACTGTGCGGAAGTTGTCCCAAAACGTCGCCCAGGCCTTGACAAATAGTTGGGGCGCCTTTGTTTTATCCCCACCACCGCCACTCTCATATTACCACCAACCAAAGAGGATGCAAGATGTAGATTACAGGAGTCCTGTCAGTTATAAATATGGCGTCTCTATGACTACTGACGTTCCCCGTACTTTTTTTGCCCCACTAGTCTATCCTATAGAGTGCTATTTCTAGACCTTACATTTCCACACCTTACACTTCTGCACTACAGGATTACTGCACCCTCGTGTCTCTATGGAGATATGTGAGGGGTAGTAATTCAGTTAGACTGCCGCGAAATCGAAAGCCTATTCCGATGATTGCCGCAATGATGTTTGACCGACTGGTAAACCATGACAACGACTCACCCCTCCTAATTCTCCCACAAACTTACCCACATTTTTTTTAACCTGCAGAAAATTTAAAATTAAAAATAATAATTACCAATTTAAATTTTTTTAGTTCCTACGGCTACAACGCTAGGAGAAAAATAATGATTTTTTCTCCACAACCTTATTTAACTTTTACCAGAACTAGTGGTGCCTCTAGTGGCGACCCTATTAAACTAAATATATTTGATGGGTGTCACCAAAGTGATGCCAACTCGCCACGGTTTATGGGTTACGTCACGTGTTTCTAGGTCTTTCACTTCTTTGCCCCCGAAGTCCACCCCCCTCACCCCCACTTTTCCCGGCAGAATCGTTTTGTTTTTCTCGTGTTTCGCCGGCTACCAACTTAATGACGATTGTTCTTTAGCAAATGGCGTCCATTTTTTTACCCCTCACTCCCCACGATCACGGCGCCTCGCGGTTCTTCTTCCTCAATTCCGGTCCATTATTTTTTGTTCGGAGTCCCATTTCCGGCACCCTGTTTATCGCGCCACTTTGATTTACGATCGTATATTGTTGTTGTGTGTGCGCACCAGCGAAAGGGAGAATAATATCCAAGGCGCTCGGATTTCTACTGTCGACGTGGGGTGGTGGTAGTCAATTTTTTTCCCTGCTACCGACCACCAGCAGCACGCAGACATTCATTATTTTTATTGGTCGGGGGTGGGTGTGAGACCCCTCTCTCCCGATTCTGTCTGGACCTTTTTATTTTCTCGTCAAACTTTTATGTAAAAATTTCAAATTTATGTCTTTCCTCCGATTCTCCTCGTGAGATCATGAGCACGTGTTTTCGTACAGTAGTCCACGTGCCATGCGAAATGGGCTTCTTCACGTGAATATTTTTTTCATCTTGGTTCCTCAAGGATAGAAGTGGTCCACGTGCAAAATGTGAGACCACGTGCAAAACCTACGTTATTTGGAAAGCAAACTCTTCCTCTGTATTCGTTCATGCGTAATGAATCAAGGTATCGATTTTCATTTACCGGTATGATGCTTAGTGTTGCTTATGATGCTTAGTGCATCGCAATTCCTCGAAAAATGAAATCAGTTCATCTAGCAGCATATTTTTGGTATTCATTACGCCATTTTATTGACGTAATTTATTATTTACTTTCCCTCCCCCAATAACCCATTCTAAGAAAGAATGAAAAAAACAAATCATGATCTTATTAACTGTTCTCGCAAAATCGATCCCCTAATATTGTTCACAATGTTCGAAATTGCAATTACCAGAATAATGGGTTGTGTGATCCAATGAGGTGTATTGTGCAATATTAATATTACAGTATTTCTCGTTTCTTTGCCCGCGGCCCCCAGGCCAGCAAATGCGCAAACTTGGTTGCTCTTTTTTTAAAAATAAAATGGTAAGATACGACGAACCCACTAGGCATATTTGCTAGGGCCGTGATAATTTCAGTTTGTGCGGACTATCAGTGGACCTCATTGTTGGTGGCGGCTATTGGAATGGTTCAATTTTATTTGGCGATAATTAGAGCGGGGGTTATGTTCTACCGCAGCTTATTGCCAGCGAATGGGAAGAGGTGGCGGGCAATGGCATGGTTTTGACTGTAATGTCCGAGGTTACTGATCGTGGCTTGGGGACAAATGTATACGGTAAAGATATCTATGGTGGTCGATTTTCTGGAATACCACCAGAGGGCATAGCCGGAGAGACAGTGGGTGGTTTGCGACCGAGGTTTCCAATAGGGAGCTGTGGAGGGGACTGCGACGGCGACCTGCCGCCGATCGTCCAAAATGCCAGCGGCCGGGGGAAAGGGATAAAATGGGCGGGAAGACCCCCGAACCTTCTCCGGGCTTTTGTTAGCGGGTAATGAGCCGTACCAGTTGCCTTGTTATGTCCATTTCCCGCTCCCGTTGGCAGAACAGCGTGCGCACAAACACCACACACGAGTATAGGTGGCGCTAGTGGGGGATGGATTGAACCCTTCGCCGACGTCACACCAGCACGTGTGGACACGCCCACCGTGCCACAAAGCCGACCAATCGGCGACGCTCATTTTCTCGGTGTTCTTTTTTTTTTCGGTGCCCCGGCTATCTTCTTCTCTCACGTTCCTCCACATTCTTTATTTAGCGATGTTTTTTTGTTTTTTTTTTGTGTTCTTCTAGTATTTTTTTTATCTTTCCCTCTCTCTTCCCTCCGTTTCCGTTAGCAGACATTTCTACTGTCTTTTCTGGATTGTGTCGATCGCTGGTCAGTTTGGTTGAGGGTGGTGGATGGACGTAGGGGTGGTCCGTTATGTCGGACAGTCGAGGTCCTGTATTGGCGTTGGGTAGGAACGGGACGGGTTTTTTTAATGAGGAATTTTGGAACGACCGGGTTCCTTTTTCTAGGAAGGAACACCAGGAACAGTTTTATTCCTTTTTTCAGTAACTGTAATTAATGGTCGATCATTTTACTGTGTGTAGGGCAATTACAATTACAGTTTGAACTCGCACATGAACTATGGCGGTTATGGCAATTACTTTTCGCTTTCAAAGCTCCCGGAATAAAATTCCCATTGTACATATGGAATTGTTAGGATAAATGGAATTTAAGATTTTTATCTTTTAATCGAATTAACATTAATGGAACTGAAAAGTTCCTGGTTCCTTTTGAAAAAGAACTGAAAACCGTGAGAGGTACCTTTTAATTTATTTAGGAACTGGAATGGGAACGTGTTCTTTTTTTTGTTCAGAGGAACGGGAAGTGGAACTGGTTCCTTCTTAATAGAAACGACCCCCAAACACTAGCCGCATTGATTCGCGAGAGACGGGAGATGATGTTCGAATTGTTCGGTGTGTATCTACTAGTCTGACCGTCATCACCACCACCTTCCTTCCCCCCTCCCCCCCCCCCTATAGTCTCATCCCCCGTGTATCGAGCATTCCCTCGCGCCAGTCTAGCGTTTTTGTGACCAGTCGCCTACTAGTTTTTGGCAAGCAAATAACACTTGTACACACAAACGGTCGTCTGGTGCTCGCGAATTTTTCGCTCCTCTGATCAAATGTAATTCTAGCTAGTCGTGCGGAAGTCATCTGTCGCTGTGCGCGCGCGTGCGTTTGGTGTGCACGTGCGGCAGAGGCTGGGCACCTATTCGCTCCTTATGGCGTGCCGTGTGTGTGTATTGGTCAAGAGCAGCTTTTGCCACCACGACTATATCTCGCCTCCCCCCGTGTTGTTCTTTTCTCGTGCTTCGTTGACAAAGAGGTTAAAGATTAGAGAGGCGTTGAGGTAAATTTCTAACAGGTGATCACTTGGGGGTTAGTTGAGGTATTGTATTTATTTTTAAAATTTAATTTTTAACCCTTTTAGCGGGATTGACGAGTCTGTCTCGTCGACATTCACTGTGTCTTACAAGGAAGACATTGGAATGTTCTTTCTCCGTAAAAAAGAATCCCACAGTGATTAATTTAGTTTTACAAATGCGAATTGGATTTGAATTTAAGCATTGCGGTGTATCTTGAAAATTTAAAATTTGAAGGTTAGACTTCCGAAATAAACGAAGCGCTACGGGAATTTAAAATTTTACTTGACGATATTGGATCAAAAAGTGAATTATTGCGAATAAATAATTAATATTTTTTAATAAATTGTGGATGGCGATATCATTTTGATTATTATTTTTTGTAAACCCTAGATTAAAATTATTGGGAAAACTTTCAGAGAAAGGGTGCTTTGGTTTTACCTCTTACACTATCGTTGCCTATCCGTCGTTGTTCTCGGTCATTGCGCGCTCTCATTGGCGCTCGTTCGCACGTGCCACGTTCTCCTTCAGTTAGCGGTGGGTGGGAAGGGGAAAGAAATCTCGTGTTTAATTCTCTTCACCGTTCCACTTTTTTGTTGTTCTTCTTGTTGGGGTTGAGGGTAGTGGTGGCACAATTGTTTCGACCAATCACAAAGCAGCATCGCTCATCATCCTTTCCTCCCCCTCCCTCCACCACAACCCCTGGTCAATCCACCCCCATCCACGAATGACTGGACATCGCGTTCCCATAACAACGAGCAAAAAAGGGGAATTCAATTCCGATTGATTGTATAAAGAGACCAATCTATTTTTTTTTCTTGTGCCCTTATTAAAGTTCTAAATTCCGTGAGGTTAATTTCCTCTTGTTTCCTTTCCTCCCTACCAAACCACAAGCAATACAATTTTTATTAATGGCGTCCTTGGTCGGTGGTCTCACCAATTTTCTCTTGTACCGTAATTCTTCGGTTTCAATCAAAGACGTGAATTGGGTAGAGTGCGTGCGCCTTTCGCCTATCTGTGGCTATGGACAACGCTTTATTTATCGATTCTGGTTCTTATAGCGCCACCTGGTCACTAAACGGCGAAACAAATAAGTAGATGGCGTTTTGTTGTAGGTGTACCACGTCTTGATCGACCAAAGTTTCGATTTAGAACGCCGACAATCTCTTTGGTTTCAATCGTATTTCTTTTACTATTTTTTTTTGGTCAGCAGAAGCGACCGATACATATACACGTGCATCTATGCGAGAAATAAAATAAATTGAGTCTCCCCCTCCCTCCCATGAAATTGATGGTCGCTTGACCGACGTCGAACCACAACGTGAAGTCGTTTTTTGTGTGTCCACGTAACGCAGCACTCCGATGCGGGATAATTGCATTTGTGACGCTGGCTCCCTCTATCGACTAATTTCAGCTTTGGTGAAGCCGTTGGGGAAATTACCGGATAATTAGGCCGAGCCTCTTTCGACTTGCAGCGTTCTGTCGGACTTAACTCTCTTAACCGAACGACCCCGCGATTGAATGGTGAGATTCGATTTGAGAGCAGATTTCGTGTTACGAAGTTCGGCGGTTGGGCGCTTGAGGCCGCTGCTGTTGTATTGTGTCTGGACGTGTCGGGGAACTGTCAGTCCCAGCGTGCGCAGTCAATGTAGATAGTTGCGTTTGCCTTTTTAACATCGTCAGCCCATTCATTTTGCATCATCCAAAATCAGTGTTGGGTTCGTTCCTTTTGAAAAGGAACCAGTTCCCGTTCCCGTTCTTCCGATGAAAAAAGGAACCAGTTCTCATTACAGTTCCTCAAAAATGAACCTGTTACCGCAATTTGAGCACCGATGCTCATTTTTGTTGCCGGGTGTCCAGTACCGTCGCCAGAGGGCGCTCGTCAGTGTGCATTCTTACGGTACGACGTGGCGGCGCGTGCTGCGATCGATTACCGCTTCGATTCACTCAAAGTATCGATTACACACCATTTGCCGGACGACGCCGTGACTATTGACATGCACGGTAGTATTGACTCACGGCAAATGCACGGTGTCCTCCTGAGACCAGCGACTCCTGGCTTGAATTGCCGCGGTTCACAACACTTTCAACTCTTTATCCTACACGTCAAGACAAATGCAAAATAATATTTAAAAAAACAAACTAATTATGTGCTATTTTTCCCTCTACAAGAATTTATTAAAATGTTGTTCGTTGATAAAATTCCGTCATTTTTGGAGGAAGTTCGAATCGGACCTAAAAAAAAGTTCATCGATTTTCCTATTATGGCGTTGGCAACGTTCGATTTGGCATTTTTCCACGGTTTGTTGTCGTTCTGTTGCCCTCTGGAAAAACCGTTTGGTCAACCACGTATGGACTATTCATGCTCTATCGAACGTCCAGACCTGAACTTGTCTTATCACTACTACTATATTTGTGCTACTTCTATATTTACAACTAACGGGGCAACCTGATAATTTTGCGCAGACTAGGTTTCTGACCTAGGTAGGGATCTTTAATGTGTTTCTGATGTGTACCATGGCTTCCATTCTGTACGAATTTCTCATACCCGAAAAATTCCGCGGGTTTTGGTCGGGTACTGAACCCACGATAGAGGGCATTTTTGGTTGGTTAGTCAGTCCAGGGACTGTTTTAACAGCAGGGTGTCGTCTCTGTACCCCGACCCTCGATCCCCCGATACATGTGTTTTGCTAGGCAGAATACAGAGGTGGTTTGCCATTGCCTTTATCCGCGCAGTACCACAAGCCAATCAAACGATCGGGCATAGAAGCTCAAAAATATATAACAATGATAATCACGAGACCGCGCATAGACCGGGCATAAAATTAGTGTTGGGTACGTTCTGTTTGAAAAGTAACTCGCTCCCGTTCCCCGTTCCTCCTCCATAAAGGATTTTTTTTTGTTTAAAAATAAACAACCACAAATTTAGTTTGGTGTGGCAGCCATTTAATGTTTTAACGCAATTTTCGAATTAAGAAGACAGACAACTTTCGCCATATTCCCAGACAAATTCCTTCACCACATTTTCTATCACCACATTTTGGCAACCACTGCTGGTGCATGTGCCTGGCACACTCTGCGTACAGATAAGTATAGTGATTCGCGCGGGAACGTTTACACTAGCTGCTAACACGAAACGTCAACACGTCACTTCCTTCCGGTTCGGTGGTGTTCCATTTCTCTTGGCTCTCCCGACCGGACCAACCGCCATTGCAGCAGCCGGACAGGCGTAACGGAACTCCGGGTAAATGGTGGGCGTGGCCTCTCGGAGTTGTCTCGTTGTCGTATCCGCCGTTCGACCAATCGGAACTCTGGACCATGCACGTGATGTTCTTGGATTTTGGGGAGCGGTGATCTTTCGTGCTTGCTATTGTTGTTGCCCAATAAATCCTCCAGGGCTTCGATTTTCGATGCCACTCAAAAATTGAGTTAAAACTCAAGAACGCTGGTCATCTTTGTTCCATTTTTGTGCTGGTCATCTTTGTTTCATTTTTGTGCAGGTCATCTATTGGTCATCTATGTGCGTAACACGCGAATTTAACATGCACCTAGCGAAGTACAGGCACGGATTCCACGGCTTAACTTCCATTTCGAAGGAAATCGTGTTTGTTTCAATTTTTTTCTTGTCCGAAAAATTCTGGAGGTCTCGAAGACCTCGTCATATAAAGTGAATACGCTAATCACTATACCACTCGGCATCTCTAAAATTATTCTAGAGGAATTTAGCGCAGCGCTCATAAAATTGGAGAAAATTTAGCTTGAATTCACCCAAATAAAATTTATTTTAGGATACAATTTATATTAAGAATTTTACATTTTAAACTGACCCCTTTGGTGAAGGGAAAAAATAGCTTGGTTCTCATGAGGATATCGATGATCGATAGTAAAATTGATTGGTCCCCACGCCATGTTTCTCCAATGGCATTGCCGAGCCATTTTCACTCGTAAAGGCATCCATTTACAGTACGTCTTGTATCGACACGTTTAAAGATTTGAAAGGTTAGATCGCCAGACCACTAAGCCCGGGTATATTCTATAAAGAACCAGGGTCTCTAGTAGTCACTTTGCATGCATTTAGACGACGCAGCTTTTCTTGGAATCGTCATAAATCTCCTAGCATTAATTAGTCGTATTGTTTAACGGCGTCAGAAATGGTGTAGCGATTTCTGACTCTAGTCGTACATTTCATTGGAGGCGACATATGCACGGTCCAACGTGTGTTTTTATTATGATTGGGTCCGGCCATATTTCCCGTATTGGTAGCGGGAATATGTTTGCCATCGGTACACACATATGACAGACCTATAAATGTATATGTAACATCGGCTCCGATCTATATACAGTGTATTAGGTTACCATCACAGCGCGGGCGCCAAAGAAGTGGAGAGGTGGAGGCTAACCGTAAATATATTTTCCTCGTATTTGGGTGCTACGACATTCAGAGCAAAGTCCCTCGTGTGGCCAGTTGGCAGAGAGGAACCCCAGACATGGTAGGTTTTCCTATGCTTAATCTATGTCATGGAACATGTTTCAAGTTTCAATGCATTATTGAATAAAAAAGGTGCAAAAGCATTCATGAAAATTGGAAGTAACCAAAAATATAAATTTTGATCGTAACTGTCATTTCTCGTCGTTGTTGAATGCAGATCTGTATTCTAACCTTGTATCTCTTTGATGTCAGTCCGATTTGTGTGATGTACACACGTTGTAGGTCGATGGACATATCTCATTCCGTCTATTATGGCAATAAACGTTGCTCGATCAAAATGCCTGCATTTACGTCAGAAATGCGATGCTTACTGGACGACGGACTAGCGCTTTACCCCCACAGTTCATCCCTCGACTATTACCTTCTACCCTTATCAGGTTTTCCCTCGCTATGTGTGTAGATAGATAGTTGCCAAGATTTTGTTACATTTGCATCAATTTGAGATGGCCTGGTACTAGAAGTAAACGTGATCAATTCTATGGTGTCACATATATGGTTATGGAAATCTTTGTTATCTATTTTTAGTGATCGATCATGAGTTTATGAGTTTGTTAATCTGGTTTGCTTGAGATAAGCTTGGAAATATTTAATAGGATTTTCAATTAATTCATGGCTAATCACTGGCAAAGTAGCTGTTCAATCTTTGGAATACGTAAGGCTTTCCGAAAGAAAACGATGGTGAACGGCGGGTTGATTCGGTGTTGCTAAACGAGAAGTGATTTGTACAATTTGACCCCCCGCTCTCCATTCATTCTATCATCGTGCATCATACCCCCCACCCAACCGAGCCCTCTGGTCCCCTTCTCCTCATCCCGAAATGCCAAACCGAATTTTTAATCACTTGCTCGGTCCTCCCTTCCCATTGTCTCTGGCATTTGATGTAACAACCGAGCACGAGAAACACAACAAACAGCTGCGCTTGATATTTTGCGATATTTTGCATTCGCTAAAACAACAGGGAAGCGAATGGAGGAGTGGGGTGGGGGTGGGTGGTGGTCTCTTGTTGTGAACAACACGTAACGGAAAAGCGTGGAGGTGGGTTGAGAGTTGGAGGTGGGTTGGGTTGGGGTGGATAGAGAGGGGTGGGGGTGGTGGTGAAGAGAAGGTGAAGGAGATAAGGTGGTACGCATGCGTTGTACAGGGTAGGTCTGCCCCGTGTCCAACCCACATCCCCCATTTCGACTTTGCTTCCTCTCTGAATGAATAGTCAGGTTGGGCACACGGTGGTCTGCGTTTGACATTCTGTACAGTTACATTGTTCCTGGTTGTACCGGTGGTTCTCAAACAGTTGGCAGTATTCGAATATTTTTTTTTAATGGAATCTGGTTTTCTGTTTTTGATTTTCAATATTTTGATTCTCCATCTTCGATTTTTTTGGAATGTCGACAAATTGGTTTTTGTTTTGTTTATATTTGCAGTTTGGGAACCACAGTGGGTTGTCAATTTAGTTCTTAGCAGTCCGGTACATTCGTGTTCATTTGGTTGTTCAGCCATTTGGCAGAACTGCAATTAACGATGAATTTTATTCTCAAATTATTGTTTCAATCATTATTAAATCATGCGATGTATTTGCGACGTTTGTTTTCAAAGTTAAATGTAACTTTGAAATTTATTTCTTCAATGTTGAATGATTTAATATTTATTTATTTGAAGTTGAATGTTATTTTGGAATTTATTTCTTCAAAGTTGAACGTTAATTTGTCAGTTATTGCTGTCGAGATAACTTCCTTGACGTTGATACCAGACAGTATTAAATTAGAGATGATGGTGGTGAGGTCTGAATTTCGCCAATGTGTTTGACTCTATTGTGCAATACTCTGCCGGAATCACCAGTTCCATAAATTGAAATGGCAGACTTCATAATAATGCAAAACGCTTTATTATTATTTTTTCGTTTGGTAAAATTACGTTATTTCTAAATAACGATTGAGTCGGTTTTGATCACTGGAATTTGAGACAATGGTTGACTGAGAATGCCGTACTAAGTTTCCTGGAAATTTGATTTTTTAAACGGAAAATGTTTCCATCTGTGGCCGATTCAGGAATTGAATACTGGGAAAGTTAGGATTTTTGAAGGCGAGTAAATGTGACTGTTATCATCAACCGGATGCCGTAAATAAAATTTTATCTGAATTAGGCGGGATTTTTTATATTTGCGTACGTATATATCTGCTGGTAGTATAAAAGTAGTATTAAATCTGGTTTCCTCGAAGTCTGGCGCTTTCGAATAATTCCTATAAAATGCGTTCGGTTCTATACATTTTTTAAAGAATATTTTAGTTATCTTCAACCAATTCTACTGCTTATTAAATAAGTGTTTAGTTTTCAAGCTTACATCTCTATTTTATGCACTGCACGTGGAGTCAACTTAATTCCATTTATGCCACATCCAAAATTCAACAAATTGATAATGCTAACTGTCAAGTTCAGATATATTTTGTATGTCAAACTTCGTTTATTCTAAAATAATAATCGGTAATTATTATCTACAATTGATATATCACAATCACATATCTAATATTGAGTTTCCAACAAAATTAATGCTTTCGCGCCAATAAAAAATAAATAGTATTTTTAACGCGAAGATTGCAATCATGGTCGAGAATCAACCACGCCCTCACAGGAGAGTCTTACTATCTGCGTATGTAATCATTTTCAGAAAATTCAGAAAATGTTGTACATTTTTACCACCTTATGAATGTATTGTAAGTTTTGCGATGGATAAATAAACTACTCCATTTCGAATGTTGCCGTTCTCACCGCTCATTATTGGTCAAGGAATCAAAAGTTCCCTTTTTCGCTTTTAATTTTTTTTAACGATTTTGTTACTATTAGGTGGCGGCACTTGCGTGTTCGATTTTATTTCACGCCACTTTTTTTTTCCTTACCGTTTTTTTTTTGGAGAAGACTGCCTCTAAGAAAAGAAAGACTAGAAGAGGGAGGGATAGAAGAAAAAAAACGTCAAAGCTAAATTGCCATCCGTTTAGAGAGAGGAGGCCCCGATCGTTTTAAATTGGCTGTCACGTGTAAAATTGATTTTATTTTATTTATCGGTCCGCCGCCATCGTTGAGAAAATGGCGGCGTCGCCTCCACGCCTTCATTAAAGTAATGTCCATTAGGCGCGCTCGCGGCGCTGATAAAGATTTTTGTGCCACCCACCACCACCACCACCACCACCACCCACAAGTTCTATATATGTGCGCTTGTGTTGTGTACGTGTGTATGTGACGTCGTCGTCGCGAGGTTCGGTAGGCGACCGTCGTAATGTTTGCGACCTGCCATTCGCAGATACAGCCAATGATTTGCTTTTTCGCTGACGACGCGGGGGCTGTTCAGAAAGTCGATGATTTACTTTTTCGCGGACGACGCGGTGGCCGGTCAGAAAGTTCGCAAAGCTTGCATCAGATATTAGCAATATTTGAATGAAGCTTACGAAAGTGCTGCCTGTCCTGGGACAGGTTTAATCGCTAGTTAAATTATAAAATACAATTAAACCAGTGTTTGGACAACTGTTGCTGAGAATACGCACATCTAATAATAGAAAATATATTTGCATACACTCTCCTGTTATCACCCCAATTGGGGGAATTCAGCCACCCCTTAGCAACATCTAAATGTTAGCTATGAGGGGTGGCCGTATATTAAAATAAAATTGAATCTAATATTTTAAATAAAGCAATATTTTTTCAGTTTCCCTCTGGCAAACGCACTTGCCATATTTCGTATTTAAATGCTTTAAATAAAAAAATATTCGATGGGTCATGACGTCATCACACGTTTTATTTTTCCTTTATCGAAACCGCAACAAAATCCAACACGCGATACACACACAGAGACCGACGCATTGATTTTTTTTATTCCAGTCCTAGCATCGACTTTTTTTTCATTATTATTTTTTCTATTTCTAGTAAAGGTGGGGAGGGGATTGAAGCAACGCCCTCGATATCTTATATCCCTCCCCACCACCATTACCAACCCCCGAAACACCAGGGTCCACACCGCATTGACTTTTTTCTACTCCTTTCCCCCATGTATCTCCTCCTCCTCTACTCCATCCCTTCCCCTTCCCCCTCCCCCCGCTACTTCCCCACCTTGGTGTAATTGGATCCATGTAAATGGGTTCGGCGCCCGTTCGATCGACCATTGATGGCATGCGCCACCTGGCGGGGAGCAACCTTGATAGCCCTCGTTCCACGCCAGGCCGGTCAGTTGGTGGTAGGTGAGGAGGAGGGTGGCGTGAGAGTGACCGTCTCTAGCGTACAATTAAACTGGCTTAATGGCGGCTGCGGCGGGCATTTCACTATAGTCCCAGCGTGCGAATTAAGCTCCAAAGGTGTGAGTCCGAAAAGCCTGCGCGAGTCTCTCTCCCATCTCTCTTGCGCCTAGTATTGCCCGCCGTAGGCTCACGTTTGATTCCCCCTCTCTCGCTCTCTCGCCGTTCCTTAACGTTTTTTCCACACGACGCCGTTCAAACTCGGGCTTTTTCCATTATTTTTATTGGTTCGGCGTGGCACGCGCTGCTACACCACCAGCACGTTCTCTCACGAGACCCGGCTGTTTAGACGATTGGCGCACGTGGGGGTATTTTGCGAGCACGTGAGATTTTGATCAGATATTTTGAGAGCGCGTGAGCCGTACCGAGCTTTTTCACGTGGGTATGATACGGGGTGTACATTTTGGACTTAATTTGCAGTCGATTGATTTATCAGCGTTTTTAGGTCTCCATAATTGTAGCGCGATTTAGTCTTAGGATCTTATCAATGAATGTCGAAAATCGAAGTTTAGATTTTTTATCGAAGTTTCACCACCGAATTTACCAGGCTTCTGGGGAACAGGGGATCAATTTCACGCGACAAGTCCAAAACAGGCTCCCTGGCTAATCGTGTGTGACATTGTTGGTGACTATTGGAACAAAATGGCACGTGGTTTATTTAATGTTACGAGCCTGAATTGGCTCACATTTTGTTAGGTGGCTTCTGTAGATTGTTATCCGAACATCGATCTGCTTGAACTACGACGAAGCTAACCGATTCACCAGAGAACAAAATGATGACAAAATAATGAACAAGGGGTCATTATTTTGTCTCAAATTTCACTATGTTGGCTCAGGTCTGCGGAGGGGGACTTGTTAGATCGACTGCCTCCTTTCGAGTAAGTCGATCTTTGCTCGCAACACTCACACCAAAAAGTGCCGACGAATTTTCGTTCTTTTTTTGTGTCCCCGACTCCAGATTTATCGTTACCTTTACTTTTCCTTCCATTCCCCCCACCTTCTCTCTTATATAAAGTAGTAACGGCGATAGCGAAGAAGTTGTTCCCGACGAGAACGGCGTTCTTTCGAATGTCGCAGTCTACCTTTTTGTCGTTTGTCTGGGATTTCGTTTTCCAATTTATTTTATTATTATTTTGGGATCTGGCAGTTTTTGCCGCAATTCCTTCCCCCCTCCCCTCTCCTTCCTCCCTACCAGTTCATTGGCTGGCCAGAGTACCTACTGCAAAAGCCCCATTCACTGCATTCAATTTAACGTGTGTAGTCAACGTATCCCTTGTTCTTACAACAGATAAACTCTTATCTCAGAGAATCGGTTTAGACTTCTTGAAATCAGTTAACACAGACAAAAATTCGCTATATTTTTGTGTTCAGAATCATTGCCACTATTAGAGATTATTTTTTTTAATGTTTGACGACCTGGTAATTTTGACTTTGACTAGGTAGGGATCTTTAACATGTACCAGAAATCGTACATGGGTTTTACTTCCATGGGCTTTCCATGGGCTTTACTTCCATTCGTAATTCCTCGCCAATTACTCTCTAAAAAAATCCTGTGGTCTCGGTCTGGAATTGAACCCGCGATCACGGGTCTAGAAAGCGGATACGCTCACCATTACACCCATCGGCACCTCCACTACCGGAGATTCTGGACCCCTCTTCACATTTTCATCAGTACCGATCGGAACCCGAATGAGAATCGATCCCGGGACCGCCGCACCGACGTTAGAATACCGACTGAGCTACAACGACCATGCATGCGACTTCTGGGTGTTGGTATTTTTAGACTAGTTCCATTTGCTACCGGTGGTGGCGCTTTCAAGGGGCTATGGTGTCAATTTCGAAGCAGATTTAAGCATCCGTATCACATAACTGTTTGCAATTTCCATCCGACGTGTGAGTCGCCACTATCGCATCATATTCCGATTTATCTTTTTCGTGTTTTTTTCTTCTTTTTCACGTGCGCACATTCACGCTCACGAGTTTCAGTGGTCCACGTGCACATTCATACACATACACACAGACACCAAATGGTTCTCAGTGTCGCTGTCACATCTCTCATACATCACGATCTCCGAGATCACTTTGATGGCCGATATCTTCGTCACAAACACTCGTACAGCGGCGCACGTGCTCAGCGCGCGCGCCTGTCATTTCGGGAATCGATCACCGTGGTGGACACGTTGTTGCTAGATATTTTCGAAGCGGTAGAGTGAGTGCACTTCTTGATTTGTGGTCGCGCCCGGCTAATGTCTATCATTAATGAGCTCTTTGTTGAATTTTACAAATTTAGGAGTAGGAAAATAGAAAATGCAATCAGATTGTTTTTTATTGTAATCGAAAAAAGCAATTATGATAATTAATAAAATTAAATTTGGAGGTTAGGACGTCTTTTAGTTAAAATATAAATTAAATTAATGAAAAAAATGTATTTAATTCCATCGTAAATACTGTATTATAAGTTTTTCTATCTACAATGCCATATTAAAACATTCCAGTAAGAATAAGTTGCCGTATCCTCGTTGTTCATGGTCAAGATTTTTTTATTTTTTCGAGTTTCTTTTCGAGTGACTCTTCCTGTAATTTGTCAATGCTGCTTTGTGTACGAATTGACCAGGCAACACTGCTACGTGTATGTGTAGCCTTTGGTGGCGTAAATTAAAAATCGAGTGTCACGCTGAGTACTTATACTCACGTGATCTTTCGTCGTTCTACTAGATTATATATCATTGACTCGCTGTCGTGACAAGTAAGTAAACAACCTTTGCGTGCGTAGGCGCGTCACCCTAGATGACGTTCGTCCCGTCGTATAGTCTTCTCTGTACGCGGAGAAAAAATAATGACAGACGTGTTGACACATTAACCGATCACCTGCACGGGGTAGCATCGTCCTTTCCCTCCATCCCACCCTCCCCCTCTGTACCCCCCATCTCTGGAAGAGATATCGCGTAAACAAGATACGGTGATGCAAGATGTCATTGTTGGCCGACGTCTCGCTCTTTGTTGGGAATTGTGTTACGTGATATGTGTTGACTTTGATGCGAGAAAATGGATTTTTGACACCGACGATGTTTCAGCCGGTCGGGGAACAGGCAAATTGTAGACCGACCGTATTTTTGCCGTTTGTTTTTATTGTTGTAAGTTTTTTTTGCTACGGGGGCCCTAATTTATTAGAATTTCAAATTTTATTTTTTGGCAAGTGTTATTTCAGTCTGTTGTAACTTTTGTTCATCATTTCGCATTGTGTTGCGATCTCGTTTATTTTCATCCAGCACGGTCCTGCGTTTTCATCTTACATACAAAGAGTATTTTTATGATTTGAGTATAATGAATAACAAGTTACGACAAGTTAGGTAAAAATAAAAAGTGTGCCCCTCCATAATTGCTTTAGCGATTAGAGGGGAGTACAGAAAATTTAGAAATTTGACATTGTATTTGATCCATGTCAGGCCTTGGAATTTTAAAATTCCCAACATATGAGTTAGATACTTGGATATCAGCACCATCTAGTGATAAAACGAGTTGCCAATACCCTCAGAATAATTTAATTATTTAGCCGTTTTATCGCTTAGTACGGACATATTTTTGCGAGAACAGCTCAAATTGTGTTACTTTTCGGACAGCCCTCGCTTCATTAACACATGCGGCCCAAGGTTTTTTTTATCTTAGTCTTATTCTTCACGGCCGCCAGCAGATGTCGTAGGTGTTCGAACTCGACTTATAGATTTTTTTACTACTTCTCCCCACTGCACTTTTTCTCGTAAATTTTCTTTTTCCGTCTGGTTATTTCTTTACTGCACCCGCTGGCCAAACGCACCCCACCCCACTCCCTCCTCCCCATTTACAGGGGTTGGACAAAATAATGGAAACAGGTCTGTTTGTGCACCTTACAGAGCT
>JAUJYS010000150.1:0-29756 GCA_033995665.1 Melogona broelemanni | reverse complement strand
TACATCGTCCACTTAACGTACTGAACTTTAAGCGTTGCTTTTAGTCATGCGAGGTAGATGTGTGTACTATTTTTCGAGTGTTGTTCCCTATTCTCTCTCTCAAGCTCGCATGTATTCAAACGCCACCTCCATTATCCCCTTCTTCGCAATAACCCCTTCTGCCAACTCTAGTCACGCGCATGCGTATCTCTGTTATTATTATTACACCCTTACGCTCTCTCTCTCTCTATCCAACCCCCTCCCCCCACAAACACACTTTTCTGCTTTTCCTAATCACCACTCTCGGGTCCCTTTCTCCTCTAGTGGTATGCCCTGTCTCTTGGTTTGCATTTTTTTTGGTTTCCTTCACGCAATAATTTCAGTGTCTCGGTTATTTTTTAATGCTATTTTATAAGCGAAAAATTTCAAAAGACGATTCACAAATGGTGTGACTATCCCTTTAGAGGGCCAATATTCGTCAGAATTAAACAAAAGCGTTCGACACACTTTCAACGTGTAACAGCGATGTAGTCATAGAGCATCATTCGATAAACCCAATATTGCGAAAGGCAAGTTAGTAATTGTGATCACCGATTATTTGCAGCAAGACTTGGTGGTGCACTGGCTCCTTAACCATAACTAGATGTACCAAATATGGTTTCGATTCCATTCATTACAATTATAGAAGATTACACGAAAAACGCCTATTACATTCGTTAAGGCTCGCACGGGCTTTCAACGTTTTCATATTGGAGGAGAAAACTTCATCGGTCCGTGTGCTAAACTACCGTCATCTCCAATGGCGTTTCTGCTAAAATGGCGGCGTCGATCACTAATGCGAGATCCTATGTGAGCTAGTGAGGGCTTGGAATCGTTTCCCCAACGCCCCCTTCCCACCCACCGCCCAATACCCCCGTCTCTATTTCACATTTTTATCCAGACTCGTAAGCTTTCTCTCCCTTCCATCCCACCCCCTACCAAAACCAATTCTCCCCCGCCTTTCCTCTTGTCTGTGTGCCTCGCGTGTGCCTATTGATGGGCCCATTTCAATGGCCATAAATCGTACCACCAATATATTTATTTTGGGGGTGGGGTGAAGGGGTATTTTGCCTTACAGCATCGTGCCAATATACGCGCGTCGGGCAGGCCTGAATTCCCTTTCCACTCCCCCGGGCACCCCACCCACCTAACCCTTTCTATCCCGGCTTTCAATATCCCCCCCTACCCAATCCCATCCCCTTTCCTCCTCCTTCCCAAAGATCATTACTAGCTTGCAAATGAGCTAAGCGAACGACCGAATGGTGTCGCCGACTGCGCATGCGCCGTATCGACGCGCGCACAAAAGAAAATGCCGTAATATTATTATTATTATTTTTGGACGACTGTATATAGACGACGACGACGATCGGATGATGACTATAGTTTTGGAAAATGGCGCAATACATTTGCGATATGGGCTGCTGCCGAACGACTCGACCGGGAATGCTACTGGGACCAATCAGTGGAAGGGGTGGTTCTTCAAACGTTATATTTCCAAAGAGATACACTGTTTAAAAAAGTCTGAGGTTCATTGACGAATGATGGCTTCACACCTGCATCTTTTTCTTTCGATTGACATTAATTTTTTGGCCTGTACACTGCCATCAGTTTCTGGCGTCGTCCCTTTCAATTCTTTGTTCAGACGTGGTGCGGCTCGAATGTCATCGAGATTCCTAAAGAAAGCGATGCATTACCCCGTTGACTGTACGTGCAGACATATAGCGTGTTCACAGTGGTGCACCAATGAAACCGATACATTGTGTGCTCTTTTCATCCAGGTGTTGGGCGCGTAGCTTCATGAGACCATCTTTGATACATGTGGAAGACAGAGTCTCTCTTAGATTAATGTGATCTCCGAGCGGAGCATTCTGGCAATTTACATATCACATTTTTAATATGGGATGTTACAGAAAGGGGATTAGTTAGGAGGGGATGATGGTTAGGACAGGCTTTCTTGGTATGGATCGCCTGCTGGCGGGACTTGAAGGAGGACATGTCTCAGCGAAATTGTGTTGAGAAGTGTGTGTAAGTGGCTTGTTTCAAGGTCTGGCGAGGTTGCGCAGGGAAAGGGCGTTACGGCGATGGACATCTAGCTGTCCCGTGTGGGTGGCTGGTTTTGTGTGGGCACGACGATAGGGAAATGGAATGAATACCTGTACTTGTGTGTTTAGTAATGGTAGCTGATGCGCGGGGGCGTTGGTGTTGGTGTTGGCGCGCACCCTTGGTGGCGGCGGGAGTAGGAGTTCGAATAGAACACGAGAGACGATTCAGCCGTTCGATTACCGCATGGCGGGCTCAGATGTGGCGCGTCTGGACACTGCGTTGTACTGTATAATCGGTATCGGCCATCACCAGTCCTGTTTTCGTTTTTGCATTTATTGGATGACGTAACATTGTGGCAATCGATTCGCGTTCTACGAACAATTCGCTACTGCCAATGTGATTTACAATTGTACTATATCCATCTTGCTCACTCGGTCAGCATTATCTACACATGGGCTTTATACACCTGTACATCTACATATTTTATATCTAAATAAAAATGCTGATTAAGTTAAGTAAATAAACAAAATCAGTAAAATAGAGTCCGATTTAACGACACTATTAATCTGTCGGTTGCAGAGTTTGTTTATAATTTTGTTAGTGTTTATTATTTTCTAATTTTATTGATCAAAGCAACCTGATTTGATATCAAAGGACTAAGCTGGTAATTTAATTGAATTTAAATAGTTCTCTGAATCAATCTAAACTAAATATTTTTGCCACTACCCACTTTAAAAAATAAACGAGAGAATTGAGTCCGCCGCGAAAATATGCTGAATTACAAACGACTGAGCTGTGGTGGTGGTGTCCCCCACTACTAGTTTACAGTGTATCAGTTTGCAAAGTTATTAGAATTTTTTTTTTTGTATTGCGCTGGCCCGTGTTCGCCCCATTGTTTCGTGGCATACACCTGACCATTTTATCGACATACCTGCAGAAGAGTCGTTCTCTCCCCCTCCCACCACCCACCTCATCCTCCCCTTTCACAGAACCGAGTCGATCGTTCCCGACAACAAGTCGAACCACATTCCCCAAACAAAAAGTGACCAAAAAAATTGGCCGCTCACACCGTGTTTTCGATACGTTGCTCTCTCGCGCGCGCGCCGAGTTTCTTAAGAAAAACGCTTTTATAGAAGAAAACGAACGCCGCCTGCCCCGTGTCAATGTGACCGGGTGGTGACGTCACCGTTCCGAACCGTTTGCGATTGGGGATAGAAGTCGAAATAAATAATGGCCGCCAAAAAAAAAGAAAAAATGTACAACCGCTAACGGCAGTGACATAAATACAGCTTCGTATAGTATGAACGTCGACGACAGAGAGCCTGGCAGGTGTCCACCCCAACTCCAGCCCCGATCTCGTTCAGAAATTCCGACGAATATAATTATAAGATTGATGGATTGTAGTCTGCGCGCGAGCGAGCGAGCTCTCGAAGATTCCGCTAAAAATCGGCGTACCGCCGTTGCCACTACCACCGACCACATATCTCGGGCACCACCATCACCAACAAAACAGTCGATGCCATTTCGGCTAATGACTTACGGCCCGACATGTCGGTTTGCCGATTTCTTTTTTTTTTCCCTTTTTTTTTCGCCATTTGGTGGTGCCCGGACTCAGCTGGATGCGCGAGCTTCAGTCGTGGTTAAGAAAGAAAGAATAGTCGGAATTTCAAGGGTTTACCTCAGACTTGAACACCACTTCGTTGGTCTGATTTGTTCATGCGTAGAAAGCACTTGATAATAAATAAGTAAAATGTTGAAAATAAGAATTCGTCCATTTACTATCTTATGACCATTACCAAGTGATACGCCTTTTTGTGTCAGAACTTTTTTTTAAATATTCAAATACTATCATCTTTATCTGCCTTCCAACGATCATTTTGCAACTTATTGAAACAATTTTTCACACTATGACTATTTTCTATAATTTTGCATAATGTTGTATAATTTATCATTTTGCAACTTATTCATACATTTTTTTTTTTGGAACTTATTGATACAGTTTTTTTATTTTGCAACTTGTTCATTTGAAGAATTCTTTAAAATAATATCATAAACGACATTTTTTATGTTGTTTGTTTGTTTGAAAGCAGTTCTTTCGGTCAATTGTTTTTGGCATAGAGGGCGCTTCTAATGCGCGAACGGCTCGAAGTGGTGGCGGTTGCCATCTTGGCTTGCCATACTTTGTTCGCGAGAGAGCTCTTTCACCGGTGACACGATCAGCGGGATGCCACTTGTTTTTGTTTCCCCGAATCGACTGTGGCTGGCCCCCAAAAGCCAAAACACTGCGCCAGTCTGTCACTCCCTAAATCTGGCAACAAGTAATAGTCTATGGGAGCCGATAAAATATTTCTTCATAAATCAAATCGAGTTTTTCTTTTTCTTCTTCTTGCTCGAACGCTGCTGCGCGGTCGTGACAAAACAAGAATAAAAGCATTTGCCAGAGAATTAAGTGGAAAGAAAGAAAGGGGGTGGTGGCTGGGGGTGGAGGTTGAGGATCCTCGTTAGAAATGAGGATCGAGAGATGCGCTCTACAGTGAGACTGTAGTAGAATGAATCGGGTCATTATATCGGGTCAAGTTTGAGGTACAACCGAATCGTCAATATTCACAGAAAATGCTCGATTGGAATGATATTTTTTCTAATACTATTCAAGTTTTTAGATCTAATGTTTTTGCAAAATTTAAACGTGGGTTCATGTGTATCTTCGACTTGTGCTTGTTATTTATTCCTTTGTAGGTTTTTTTCTAAAAGTGTCAAACGCTTTGATAAAATGCTCTAGCTACCCCGAACTGATGGTACTGAAAATGCTCGTTTTGAAATTTTCTTTTTCAATTTACGTTAAAAAAAATTTGAATTAAAGTTACTGCCGGTTTTAAACTTCTGATTTTCGACGAGTGCCTGCAATTTATTACTTCATTTATTTTTTATTCAGAAAAACAGTTTGTGATTAAAATTGAGTGTCGAACGCTTTCGTAAAATTATCTAGCTACCTCGAGTTGCGTGCATTTTCTCAGGGTGTTTGAGTTGACCATTGACAGACCATTTGAGCGTGACTGGTACTAAACTGATTATATTTCCCGATCGCAAACCACCCTTCGCCACGTTAAACGGTTTATTGCACATTTGACGTACATAAACGTGTTTGTCGTTTTTTAGTACACGCGTGCTGGATTTGTGATAGTGACTAATGAATGGTCATCTTCTTTTGTCGTTTTTCTTTTGTAGAGGGCAGTGCTAGCAGAAAAAGAAGTGACTCAACTGAAAGAGCAACTGGCGGCGGCCACACGTAACCTGCAGTTGGCGGATCAGATCCAGAAGGCTCCAGACATGGAACAAGCCATCAGCATTCTCTCTCGCTCGTCCCTCGAGATGGAGCTGGCCGAAAAGGAGAAGGAGGTAAATTTCATTACCCCACAATGTAACCATCTAGGGAGCAATTTTTTAACCTTTCAAATGAAACATTGGATGAGCTTTTTTAGTTGGATTAGCGCGTTTAAAAATCTATTCTAAATTTGTGAATTTAAATTGATGATGATGTTAAATATTTAACGAGATACCATTGGTTATATCTCGTGTTTTCGTCCGATTTTGTTCATTACTCCTCTTGCGGTTGGATGTGAAAGGCGCCGCACACTCCGACAGACTCTTTTAAACGCAGAAAAATAAAATTACCCGATAATTACAAAGCGCGGGACACGAAATAATAATTGGTCTTGGAAGGGTTAAAGTGTAATTAGTTTTTGTGTAGCTCGACGAAAAATGGACTGCCGATTCCCTACGTAATGGGGGAAAAGTGCTTACGTGTGGATATATGATTTTGTCGGTCGCCTCACCTGTTTATAGGAGCACTTTTCCAATATACTCGTTTATACGAAAACGGTTGCCCGAAAGTGGGCGCTGAAACCTTCCGTGTACCTCGCTCGTGGTCATACTCGATTTCTAATTATTTTTTTCTGAAATCGATCTTCTCCGCGCATGTGGACAAATTCTCACCGCTATCCGACGACATAAACATAATTTGGAGGAAAAGCAAAATTGAATTATTTTTTATCCATCCTTTGCCGGCCCTACTGCCCATCCCCTCACCCTTTCGCCAATAGTCTATCCTCTTTGCCGTAGGCATACGCCATGGCCATTGATTTCAAGATGGAGGAAGTTCTGTCGTGGCGGTTCCTCGTAAGCGGCGATTTCATCATCAAACACCACCACCACTGCTTTTATTGCGAGATCGGTGAAGGCGATCATTTCTCATTTTCTTGCTTTCTCGTACTCCCCGCAGAGTGGCGCCACGGCGAGCGTCTCGCGTCATAGCAGCGGCCAACGCGAGAATAAATACTCCTTTTTTTGCGGGTTGTCCATGTTTTTGTTTACGCTCGCCGCCACACAGACAAACCCATTTGTCTAATTAGTTGACCGGCACCGCTCTCTGTGTGTTCGGTGATTAGCAGAACGATTATCCCACGATGTTGGGCACGGGAGATGTTGGGGGAGAAATGGAGTGATGGGCGCGATTTATTTCTTCAGGCAAATATTGGCGACCCCCTCCCCCCTTTTCCGTAGCAAAGGGGGGGGGGGGGTCACGGCCGGTGAGCGACAGCATCTGGTGAGTTAGATCGAATGACGGAAAACGTGTGAAATCCGTTGTATATGACCTTTTTTTATTCCAAATATGGGGACGGTAATCTTGTCAGAAATCCTAATATTTCCCCCAAACTTTCAAATTTTGGTTTGGTGTGATTACAGCTAGCAAAAGAGGTAACATTTTTTATAATTTTAACAACGTGGTGTACTTTTAACTTGGCGGATTCGACAGCATGCAGCAATGCACTGTTCGATATATTTTATTAATAAGGGGCAGCACTATGGATTTTCTTGCGTTGCCGATAGTTGGCTTCGCCTCAATACATCCTAACAAACAGTGAGTGCTTTGAGGGGGACAGCACCATGCCGAGGACTCTTCTCATTATTAGACATATATAATATATAGATAAATGCGTAGGTTGTGAACCCGATTAGACAATTCATATATTATCCGGCTTTTTATGAAGAAAAAAAAATCTACCAATTGTATTTCTTCTTTCATTTTTGTGTTGTCATTTGTGCTCGAATTGTTGTTGCCAAATAAAACGATCGGCCCTTTTTGGTGGTGGGGATAACGAAAGAGAAAGTTCGGTTGCTGCTTAATCGATAATCTGGCTTGTCAAATGTCGCGTCTGTTACAACCTGTGTCGTGATTCTCCAATAATAAGGCACCGCTGCCGAAAAATTACTTCGCCGAATCTGTTCAGATAGGAAAAATATCGTGTGCGAAAAATCACACGCGGCACCGCGACGAGAGAACATTCGATGTCGTTCGTCGTCGAATATTTCGCTAAACTTGAGCGCTCTTGTCGTTAACGGGGGGATTGTAGTAGTATTCCTTTGCGGTCGTATTCCAATCTGCGGTCTACGTCGTACGCAAGCCGCCTAACCGGGCGTGTTCCCCGGCATTCGGGTGTGCGAAAGGGTTCGTGGTGCGGGGTGGGTGGGTTGTTCGGCAAGCTTTCGGCGCGAATTTTGCCTATTGCTCCGCCGCTAATCACTATAACCGCACACTTTTCTGCCCGCCACCGCATCCTTTATTGATTATTGTTCCGCGCTCTCTCTCTCTCTCTCTTTGCTTCCCGTTTTACAGATATCGCAACTGGTGAACGACATTCAGCAGCTCCAATCCACAATCAATAAAATGAAAGAGACGAGTGCCTCACAAGTGAGTATAGAGGGCGCCACCCATGTTTTTGGTAGGGGAGGGTCGGGAAATATACACGAGCGTTGTTGGAAGCTTCTTCACTATGTAATAATGAGCGGCCTGTCTGGTGTTAATCGCCGGGTTTTCGAGGGCCCGATAAGAAGCAGATGTCCTGTTTTGGAATTTTATGGTTGATCGGATTTTCCAAACCCACTCAGACACGGTTTAACTGCTGGTGTAACTCGTAAATCGAGCTAATTCGAAAACCATGGTGGCGTAATGTGGTAATTTGGAGGGTATTACGATGAAGTGAATGAACATGCCCCCACCAACTTGGTTAAGCGATATTACATCTGTAATTCTGTATTGCTAAAGTTGTGTAGTTGCCTGTTAATGATCAAGCAATCGTCCGCCATGTTTTGAACGAATTCAAATGCGATCAGGACAGTATTTTAATGAACTTGATTAGTGATTTGGCCCCAAAACTTTCGCGTTTATTATCAATACTTTTCTATTTTACCATGGGTTAAAGATACTTGTTAAAATTTATTTATCGTGTGACTAAAGTTAATATTAATTGGTTCGTTCTTTGGTTTAAATACTATACTCGTTCCTTAAGTTTCTTATTTGTTCGAGGTAATCAGATGTGGTCTTATTGCCTTCGTATTTTCCTATTCAAATGTAAGTCTTGTAGTGACGCAAATTACTGACTTCGTTTCTATGGCTTCGCCGTGTTCACACATGCCGTCTCGTAATGCGAGTTTTATCACTAATCGTGGAGGATTTAAAAAAAAAGTAATTCATATTTTTGTCTCATTAGATTGCTCAGCTGGAAGAGCAGTTGGCGGAGAAAACAAAACGCATCGAAAATCTCGAAGAAAAACTCGACATCCAACAGGATTACGAAGAAATCAAGAGGGAGTTGAAGTGAGTGGAGAGAAGTGGCGACTAGAAAGAGAGGAAAAGGGGAGGGGGAATCGGGCGTCGTTGCCATGGAGCCCAAAAAGGGTTGAATGCGTTTAACCGATTCACGAACGTCGTCTCACCGTACACGCACGGGTAATACACACGGCCGAAACACACTCCCAAAAATTCGGAAGACGCGCCCAACTGAATTCGATTCGCGATATGCCGTTACGTCTCTCGTCTCCCCCCTCAGCGCGTTCGAATATGATTTCAGTTGGTTATCGCGTGGGGACTCCGTCGCTTATCCTTATAGGATTAAACGTTTCTGGTGCGTGCGCTAAAATCTACCCGAGGCGTAAACAATAACCCGTTCAAAACCTATCCTGGATCCGAGAAAACTGGTTGTCGGGGCTAGAAAAGTCGATTAGAAATTATTTGGACTAGAAAGAAGAAAATAAAAAAATGGAGCGCGCGTTATCCGCGATAATGCGAAAAGTGAAATTTAGCAGGAATCGAGTTTAAAATACTTTTTTTTCGGAATTGAGGAATCAAATCAAAAAATACTTTTTTACCTTGGCATAATCGGCAATATTGACTCTTCATAAATTATCGAGCTTAGTAGACTATTATAATTTTTATGGAACTTCTGTACGAGGCATAAGACTCTGATGAAAATAGCTATTACAAGACGAAATAGCTAGATTACAAGACGAATTAGCTAGATTACAAGACGAATTAGCTAGATTACAAGACGAATTATCTAGATTACAATTCGAAATAGCTAGATTACAAGACGAATTAGTTAGCGAAGAAAGAAGGCGAAGAAAGGGGCGATAAGCGAAGAATGGGGCGAATTTAGGATAAAAAATATTTGATACCTTAATTGCGATAAATTTAAACTACAAAATCCAAGCAAATATATTTTTCTCGGTGGGGAAGTTATGGAGTTTTATAAAAAATATTACAGGGCCGAAATCTCAAAATACTCCAGTTCTCCTATTCCAGCCGCTCTTTCACACGACGTTTTACGAAAAAATAATAATAAAAAGTGTCCATGTTATGAAATAAAAAATCTTTTTACCATCGTTACTTCCCCCATATTTCCCAGTGTAAACACGTCCTACCTTTGAAACTGTTTGCAGCATTCTGAAATCTATGGAATTTCCGAGCAGCGAAGGCGGTGTCGGCAGTCAGCGTAAGCCACTGGAGATGCTTCTCCTGCAGAAGACCAAGACGCTTCAGTCTGAGAACACGGCACTCAAAGTCAGCAATTCCGACCTGCAAGGTAAGTCACGTCGCCGTCTACTATTCCTTTCGATCCTCCTGTTTTCTGTGGAAATCCAGACGATTCTGGGTTTCTTTTCCAAATATCATAGTACTCTTTGTATTTAAATGAGAAACGATGGCCATTAGCGATGTTGATAGCGCGTACTAAAGGTTCTCTACACGCAAACAATGCACGGTAATACATGCGATCAAAACATAATCACAACAAATCAAAACGATACACATCAACGTCCATTTATTTTTAGAGGAGCACCTATCCTAATCAAAACTGCAATTATGCTAACAATATTTGTACAGCCCTGAATGGTTAAGAAAAATAATTAGTTATGTATCTGGTATACAAATTTTAATCGCTGTTAAGTGTCGACGATATTTGTTTACGAATTGTGAAAAAAATTGTTTTGAGTGACCAATCTGTAGCATGATTTCTTGAGCACGTTGATTTTTGCATTACTCCCTTGGTATATTGCTTGATTTGCATGTCATCTATCCCTTTCCCTATATTGTGCCTGGTTGAAATAAAAAATATATATTTAAAAAATCACGACCGTTCCACATCAAGTCGAAAATAACCACCCTTGCTCGGAGGACCAGAGAAGGGTTTGGGCGTCATCAACTGGACTCTTTCTTTCTCTCTAAAATTCGCGTCTGTTGATTTTTGTAATGGTTTATTACCCTATGTTTGCTGACTTGTCTACCATCAATCCCACTACCTCTTACTATTTCCCCTTCCTTCGTCTCCTGGAAGAAGAAATACTTATTCCGTCTTCACTCGATCAAGTTCTCCCCTCAACCACCACTTCCTCACTCCTTTTCTTTAAATGAGAAATATATACATAAAAATAAAATGCGAGGTGCCCTTTAGGGAAGGTGTTGGCATCGGCTAGCTCGATTTTTGCGCGACTAGTTTTGGAATGGTTGACTCCGATCTTGTTATACATATCTGTCGTAAATTTTTATTATACTCCATTTTTCTCGATTATTTTCTTAAACTATTTTTTTCTTCCACTTTTCTATTTTATCTGACATTGCTCATTGTGCATGAAGTTTTCCCGAATCGCTAAATCGAAATGCTTTTTCACTCTGGAAAAAAAATAACATTCCCCGAGAAACTAATCAAACTTTTTGCAGCTCCTGTTAAATTTTGGGAAGCGGGCGCCTTAACATTCTTTCCAGTCAGATATATTTTATTATCTTTTCCAAAGTTAAAAAAATACATTCATCGATCTAATAACAAAACTCACGATTCAATTTTTGCCTAATACAACATTCTTTCCTGCAACATTCTTTTAATTTATTTTGCGTTTTTTTCCCATTTTTTTATTAACTTTGCCACACAGTCTCTCTTTATCTCTCTGAAACGTTTTTTGCCGGGCATAAATTGAACAAGGCGTTGTTACACCTTCCTTACAGGGCCGCCTTCGCACGTCGGTATGCCAGGCCCCGGTCCCGGCCCCGGCACCGGCACCCCCTACCCCGCGAATTCGCTCCAAACGGTCGAGTCCTTCGGGACCATGCTGGGCGAGGAGATCGTGTCGTCGTGGCAACGCGGCGACGCGGTGGTCAAGGCGCCACCAACGGCGACATCCGCCTTGGTGGTGGCGGGCAACGGCGAGGAGGCTGTCAGCGCCCAGGCGTCACCGCCATCGCCACCACCACCACCGCAGCATCATCGCCAACACCATCATCACATCCACCCCATGTCACCCGGCTCCCCCCTCGACCGGGATTCTCCTGCTCTGTGCTCCCCGGTGGACACCAAACCGCCGATCGTAAATGGACTGGCATTGACGGTGCCACCACCCTCGGACAGCCCGCTGCCACCGCACGTTCAACACGTGCAGCACGTGTCGTCGCACGTGTCATCGCACGTGAAGGAGGAATCGTCACCGGTGTCTATTCCGGCGCCCTCCAGAAGCAGCCACACGCCGCGTATCGAGAGCCGAGCGCTGGACCGCCTGCAGGAGCTACTACGTCAGAACATCGAGAAGCACGCCAACGACACGCTCAACACGATGAATATATCGCGACGGGTGCGCGAGTTGCTCAGCATCCACAACATCGGTCAGCGCCTGTTCGCCAAGTACATCCTGGGTCTGTCGCAGGGCACGGTGAGCGAGCTGCTGTCCAAGCCCAAGCCGTGGGACAAGCTGACCGAGAAGGGCCGCGACTCGTATCGCAAGATGCACGCGTGGGCCTGCGACGACGGCTGCGTCATGGTGCTCAAGTCGCTGGTGCCCCGCAAGGGTAAGCATATTGGTGGGATCGATTGTGGGGACATGGGGGCGGCCGGCAGCGGCGGCGGTCCACCCTTCCTGCTGCCTCCCCCGCGCCTCGTGTCGCTGGAGGGATCGGCGGGAGCGACGGGATCGACCGGCGGCGGCGCCGAGCAGCAACTCATCGACTCATGCATGGACTATCGACGCTGGGGATTTTCAGGCAAGGACCACGGCGCCTTGGGTGGAGGCGGAGGCGGAGGCGGATACCGCTCCGACGACGTGGCCACCGAGGAGCGCATCGTTATGATCCTCAACGAGGCCCAGCAGGTGATGAAGAGCGGCGGAACCATCGGCGGACCGTTCGGCGCATCGTTGTCGCTGGGAGGTGGAGGAGGCGGCTCTCACCAGTCGCTCTCCTCGCATCACCACCACCACCATCACCATCACCACGGCGGAAGCGGCAGCTTCCTTGGTGCGGCGTCCGACGACCGAAGCAACGGCAGCGATTCGTCCACCCGTCGGGACTCTCCGCTAAGCCTGGTGGCCAGCAGTACCGGCCGCGAGCACTACAACACGGCAGCTGCAGCTGCCGCGGCTGCTGCTGCCACGGTAGCAGCGGCTAGCGGACGCCGCGTGCGAAAATATGAGAACGACGACATACCTCAGGAGATGGTGGCTAAGATCTACCAGGAGGAGCTAGCCAAGCTGATGGGCCGCACACTGGAGGAAGGTGCGGCCGCTGGCGGCGCGCCAGGGGGCGTGGGCGGACTGCCCTTCACTAAGGACCAGTATCAGCGGACGCACGAAGAGATTCGCCTGGCGCTCAACGTGTATCATCAGGAGTTGAGCCGGTTGACGGCTCAGCAGTTGCTGCAGGCGGAGAACGGCGTGCAGGATTTGAGTCTGCCCAAGGGGGATCGGCATCATCGCGAAAGGCAAAAGTCGGTGCAGTTGCCGTCGCCCATCGAGAGGGAGCGATCGTCCTCGGCCAGCAAACTAGTCAATGGTGGTGAGTACAACAATCTCTTATTATTTTCTAGTAATTGCATTGGAAAATCATGATTTGTCTCAGATATATCCTGTAATGATTAGCACTACGTTGATTTAAAAGAAAAAAATAATAACTGAAGGTTTATTTAAGGTTATATTTATGGTTTTAATTCATGGTTTCTAAAATGGGAAAGTTTAATCATTGAACTGCCAAATATGATACGATATGATTATATTTTATTAAAAAAAAAATTGCAGTTTAAATTTAAAAAAAAATATTTGTAAATTTTAAATTTGGTATATTGAATTCCGTACTAATGTTGCGTGTGTGTGTTTAATCCCCAGGGTCTCAAGAATCCCTGATGGACCGAGAACGATCGCAAACGCCACGAGATCGCAGCAGCGAATCACCAATCATGTCAAAGATGGACAGTCTACGTCACGCGGGAAGTGCCTTCACTCTCGTCAGACCTAAGACGGAACCGGGTAAGTTTACTTTTGCAATACCAAAAAATAAATGTCAGATTGACCCGATTCGATAACTGTTTAAAAAAACCGGTGCACCTTTGATATTGCAAAGTTGGTAAGATTTGTGCATGCTCTGCTTGCCGTGAATGATTGCTCGATGCAAACCACTTATTATTGTGTCTCTTCCCTCCCTCAGGTTGTAGTCTTGGCTCTCAACCGTCTTCATCGCCGCCGCTAAACGTGGTGTTGCCGCTGAGCGTGGACGACAACTCCAATTCGGTGTGCACGGCCGCCTCGCCGTTGCAGCGCATGCAGTCCATTACCAACTCGCTCATCTCGCAGCCCTCGCTGCCATCCATGCCGTCGCTACCCCAGCGGCCGCTCAAGGCCGTGCTGCCGCCTATCACTCAGTATCAGTTCGATCAGTACACCAACCTCAATACCGAAGAAATTGTCAAGAGGGTGAGTCGTCTGGCTACTGCTTTAAACATTGACTTTGTCTGCACACTCGCAAATTAAGAAACTCATAAAGATCTCATGAATTGCAGCTGAATTACGAGTTGTTGGATTACATTGTAAAAATTTACCGTTTTAATTATAATTCGTCAAAATATTTTTTTTTATACAGTCAGATAGTAAGACATTTTTAGTCCCCTGTAATCGGATTAAAAGTGCCTTACAATCGGACTTTATTTCACTGATTTATAATTATTTTATGCAGTCGATGAATTTTAATTGTACGATTTCAATGATCGATTTGAAATGATACCATAAACAGCCACCGAATTCTTTTTTTGTACCAAAGAAAGATTTAATCGGCAATTGTGTCGTCAGAATCGAGGTTTCCAATTTAATCAGTATTAGCATGATGGTAATAAAATTAAAAAAATATAAATATTTAACGATGACAATGAAAGACGGCTCCTAATATTAATCCTTTTTGCTTTTTAACGATGACGTATTGTAAAGCAGTTATTGTAATCTAATATATGTTTGTTCGCCGTTATTGTAGGTAAAAGAGCAGCTGAGTCAGTTCTCCATCAGCCAGAGGTTATTCGGCGAAAGCGTGCTTGGTCTGTCGCAGGGAAGCGTGTCCGATCTCCTCGCCCGTCCCAAACCGTGGCACATGCTGACGCAGAAGGGACGCGAGCCCTTTATCCGGATGAACATCTTCCTGGAGGACGAGAACGCCGTGCACAAGCTGGTGGCTAGCCAGTACAAGATCGCACCCGAGAAGCTGATGCGGACGGGCAGCGGATATGGCTGCAGCCCACGTACGTATAGATATTTATATGAGCACACTTCTTGTTGGCGATTGGGGCCCGGAATGGAGCACTGAGATAGGATTTTTAGCACTAAATTAATGGCTTGTTTAACTTATTATTTTATTTTATTTCATTTAAACCTTTTATAACAAGTCAATTCAACAAAATCGGGATACATTTCACTGGTTTCTATTTTAATTGATAAAATATTTAAGCGTGTCAGATTTTTAAGCAAAATGCTCCCAATAATCTTTGCAACTTTGGAAATGAAAATCATCTTAATAATTAGTGGTTTGACTTATATATTTTTATGACAAAATATAACAGAATTAAATTATTTTTATCGCTATTTTAAACATGAATGATTTTTTTTTTTCAAATTAAACCCTAAGAAAGTTATCTAAATTCTTAAATATTTTATAAAATACGGTATTTGTATGTTGTTTCTAAAAGATTATGTATTTGGTTCCTAAAATAAATACCAATAATCTTTAAACTGAATTATTGTTAAATTGCTCTAACTTGTTTACACACCACTGGTTTTTCTTGTTCGAATAATATCGATCGCACCATATTGTTTGTAGCACCATGTTGTTGCACTCTTTCATTTCTTTTTTATTCGAAACAACCAAAGCCACACAACCGATTCTAGTTCAATCTGATCCGGGCTCCATTCACCTTTGATGATAATTTTGACTTTGAGTGCGGCACAAAAAACAAACACACACACATGTATGGCGGGTGCACCCGGTGGCGATCGCTTTGCCCGTTAAAGTATTTTAACCCTTTTAAAATACTTGTAGAAGCGGTGGGACCCATGATGCCATCATTGTACATTGCCCTAAAAAGTCAAGAGTTAAACTCCTATACTGAGTTCGCAGTCAAGAAACGTAAGCCATAGTATAAACACGCACGATGCGACTCGCGAGGGAATCTCGAGTAATCTGTTTTTTCCGCCATCATTAATGTGTGGGTGGGATTTTTGAAAGAGACAAATGGCGCCGATTCACGTTACTCGATTCTCGACCGTATCGCACCGTTTTTTTCAAAATAGTAATTTATTTTTATTACTCTCTTATGTTGCAATTCGTTTTACTAAATTCGTAATGTTTCTACCTCAAAATCATAATTTCGTTCGTTTGTCGCTTAATTTTAAGAAACAAAAACAGGTCTAAACCTGTTTTTCCTTTTGTGTTAACGATACAGCCTGAAATGATATTTTCTGTTCAACCAGACTATGGCTCTTAAAAAACCAATTTCAGTATTAGTTTTAATTATATTATATTATTTTTTATTTTTTACAATTTCGATCCAAGTTTTGTTATTCTATTGTGAACGTGGCGTTTGGTGGCCCGAACGCAGTATAGTTTTTAAAACCTGTCACTGCCATCCACTCTTATACTAACGTGTGTCTCTCCCAATTTCCAGCGGCCACCACATCTAAACAACCGTCATCGCAACAGCCACATCACCCCCACCACTCGTCGCCCAAGGACCGTGAGAGCCCCAAGCACCACGGCTACGGCAACAGCCACCACCAGCACCACCATCCCCACAATCATCCCCACCACCACCACCATCCGCATCACCCCCATCATGGGCACCCTGGGCACCACGGTCATCAGCCACCCCCGCACCATCACGGAGGTGGTGTCGGTGGTGGTGGCGGACATGCGCCGCACCCCCACTCGGGTGTGACCGTCAATCAGGTGCATTTGCCGGCCGGCATGGTTCCCTCTTCATCGCCGCAGGATCTGACTCGCTCGCCCGTCTCCACCATTGAGAGTAGCGGCGGGGGTAGCAAGAAGTCCACGTCCAACGCTGCTGCTACCGCTGCGGCTGTCTACCGGGCTGTGAGTCACCTGCAGCCGTCCGTCTATGAGATGGCGGCGCTCACGCAGGATCTGGATACTCAACTCATCACCACCAAAATTAAGGAGACGCTGCTGGCCAACAATATCGGGCAAAAGGTGAGAAATTGTTCATAGGAGGATCTGCCTCTTATTGATTCGTTAAAGCTCCGGGCTAACTGACTTTATATATAAAATATAAAAAATAAAAGGAACGATACGTTTTTACATTTGCAAAGTACGAGCAGCATCATCTAGTAGATTAACATCATTTGACAATTAAAGAAGTAATTACTGCTTATAAGAAACAAATTTGAAACTCATTGTGCTAAGTGGTGTATTTAAATCTCAGTTATCGCGCTTGGTGAAAATGTAAACGTAAACGTAAAAATTAAAAATCAAGTGCATAAAAGTTTTATGAAATAAAATTATCAATAATCTTGTATTACCCGACGATGTGACATGCATCATCTTACGCGAAACATAATTAAAAATTCAACGCATAATAAAGTAAATTGAATTAAATGGACCACAAGCGAAACATATTATTAACGTCCACGTTCTTGTTTTTTTTAGATATTCGGCGAAGCGGTACTGGGACTCTCTCAGGGATCAGTCAGTGAACTGTTGTCCAAGCCCAAACCGTGGCACATGCTGAGCATCAAGGGCCGCGAGCCTTTCATCCGAATGCAGCTGTGGCTCAGCGATCCCCACAACGTTGACCGACTCCAGGCACTCAAGAACGAGCGGAGAGAAGGTGAGCCGGAATAACTTTTTAACCACGCCTAGCGATAAAAAAATAGCAAACGGTTGAGCGTTTCATTTTGATACTCAGTGATATTCGACCAGTCTAAAATTAACTGTTATTGATTATACTTGAATCAGAAAACGATCTCTTAATAATCTGGACTAAGCGAAATGAAAATAAACGAAATCGCAACACAATGTCTCGTTTATCTTTGAGTTATTATGGTCCAGCGTTTTACATAAAGACCCTTTTATGATTCAAGTATATTCAATAACAAGTTTTAAAACCTCGATTAACACCAGAAGCAGTTTTTCAGTAGTCTACTATAAAATGATTTCCTATACTAAAATTAACCGGAAATTCTGTCTCATTCTCCACAGCCAACAAACGCCGACGCAGCAACGTGGACTATCTGGAGGGAATGGACTCCCTCGACAACAACAACCACATCCACCACGGCAACGGCAACCTCATGTCCTCCAGTCCGGTCGGCGGTCCGGCCCCCAAGAAACCCCGCGTCCTCTTCTCCGAGGAGCAGAAGGAAGCCCTCCGCATCGCGTTCGCGCTCGATCCCTACCCCAGTACCTCCACCATCGAGTTCCTGGCCCAGGACCTGGGTTTGACGCCGCGCACCATCACCAACTGGTTCCACAACCACCGCATGCGACTCAAGCAGCAGGTGCCCCACCACCTGGGCTCCTCCCCGCGCGGATCACTCAGCGGGGATGAAGTGGCCACCTCTGCCCTGGTGGCCGCCTCCGCCGCCTCTCTGGCGGCCAATGGCGGTCGCGAAGGTGCCTCTTCGTTCGATCCTGGTCAATTCCGGGCCCTGCTCAACCAACGCCTGGCCGATATGGCCAAGGAGAAGAGCACCGGTGGCGGTGGTGGTGGCTCGATAACTGGCGGTCCGCTGGCCCCACTCCCATACTCCTACTACAGTAACTCCTCGTCGCCTCTCTCCGGTTTAGACCTGAGCGTGTCCTCGTCGTGTCACGGCGGCGGTTCGGCCGCCATGATGCGTGTCAAGCACGAGCCTCGTGATCTGGAGATGGAGAGCAACGTGAGCAGTGACTACCACGACGACGACGCTGACTCGGTCAGCTCGAAGGATCACAGCGTGTACGCGGGAGACGTGAGCGGAGGGGAACGCGGTCGCGATGTCAGCGACGCCGAGCGCAACGACGCGCTCTCCTCGCTCCTGTGCGCCCGCGCCGGTATGTGCGTGGACGATGACGATGAAGAGGACGAGCTGGTGCGACGGGAACGTGAGCGCGCGGCCAGCGAGCGACGGCTCATGGCTATGGTGGTCGGCGCCGCGGGTGCTGCCAGCGCTGTACTAGGCAGCGGAGGTGGCTCGTCCAGCTCTAGGAGGAAACCGGCCGCGCCCCAGTGGGTGAATCCCGGCTGGGACGCGCTGGCCGACGGTCCCGACGATGACGTCATGGATGACGACATGGACGATGATGACGATTACCGGAGTGACGATGACGCGCCCATGATGGACGATGTGGCCCGGGAGGCTATCGCGGGGGTGGTGGCCGGGGAGGAGGGCGCGCCGGTGGCCGCGGTCGCTGGTCGTACCGATAAGGGCGACGAGGTGATCATCAACGGCGTGTGCGTGATGCGGCAGACCAAAGACTACGATCTGTCGTCGCCGGACGAGGAGGAGACGGTCCACGTGGAACCGGCGCCGGCGCCCGACCACGAGAGCGGCGAGGAGCACGCGAGGTCCGCCTCACCGCCGTTGCGGAATGCCGCGCCGGTCGTCTCCCGGCACGGCACGCCCGCCACTTCACCGCGTCTCTTGTCTCCCGGCGAGGCGATCGGCAGGGAACGGACTCAATCGCGCGGCTCGTCGAGTGTCAGTCCGCCGGCGAATGGTTCGCCTTCTACCAAGGGTCGGCCGACGAACATTGACAAGCCGGACGATAGTTGGGATGGCGAGGCCGCGCCGTCAGCTAGCGACGAACGGCATAGCAACATCGAGAAGCTGGAACAGCGGTTGCGGAAAGAGGAGGAGGAGGAATGGGAATTCTGATTGGGCTCTTCCAACACCGGTAACACGCGTTTCCCCATCTAGCCACCAGGTGGCCCACCGACGAAAATTAATTTATTGTGGGACGCGCGCAAAGAGCTACGGTAGCGAAGAGGGCCGCCACCTTCTATACTCACCTCACGATGTGTATATATATTGTTCGGCTGGAATCCGGGCGATGATGCGTCTATCTCGGCCGGATTTTTGAAGAGCGGCGGCGGCCTACGGCAACTCTGTTTCCCATAATCATAAAACCCCCGCGTCGACGATCAAGAGTCTCTGTGCCAGATAAATAATAATAGTAATAATAATTAATTATGCTTCGAATGCTCATCGATGGATCTTCTTTATAATCATTGTATAGCTATGCCACACACCAAATAAGCACCTCGTGATGAATTCACTTTTTCTATTTTTGTATCTGCATATTTGCTAACTCGAACCCGATTTTTGGAGAAGGAATCGCGATCCAAGGATGTGATGGAGAGAGGAGGTTGGGAGAGGTGGAGCGACGAGAGTTTCGGACGGATTTAGGCAACGACAATCGGGGGATAAATGGTCTGCGGCTCGGCGGTTGACATAAACAATGATGGCGACACCGTTCGCCTATTTCCCCCGGCTAATCACCTTTCAGGACAAAAGCACGTGACTGGAGGGGCGTTGCAAAAAATCGTCGACGGAAATAAAAATAAGAAATTATATATGCCTTTGTTACTCTCCCTCCAAACCACGTACCGACGTTCACTCAGAGCCTGTCCTTAATCTCCGAACGACCTCAGCCATTTGTCACTCTTACAACACTGCAGGAAAAACAAAAAAACAAATAAAAACACCTCTCACCTCTCTTTTGTTGTCTGCACGTCGGAGAGAGAGAGAGAGTGGGGAAAGACACAAAAATGGATCCGGTCGAAATACACACCACACGCTAAGCCTTTTTCAATCATACGTACTCTTGTGTCCCGTCGAAAAAATGTGTTAACATTTTTTTTTTATTATGTGTGTGTGAGTGAGTGAATGACAGCGTGTGTATATGTTTATGTGTGTGTGTGTGTGTGTGTCAACTTGCGTCTGTGAAACGCACTTTGAAAATCGAACCCGACGCGATTCCGCGCAGGAAATTGATTTTTTTTGCTCTGTTGGACGTGTCTCTGCTCCGCTATTTTTAATCGTTCATCGCAAAAATACATCTCACGGCCCATCAGTCATCCTCATTTAAAAAGTCACGCGCATTGCAATTTTTTTTTTTTTTAATTCGATCACTGTGACGTCAAGTGTAAAATAATATGCGGATGATGATTCGATCGGTTGTTTATGTTTGATCGTTTGTTGGTTGAATTGATTACTCGCAATCTGTGGCTATATCCTGCATTTAGTTAAGGGCTTGGCGTGTGCGCGCACGTAAGTGCAGCCGCGTTTCCGTTTCCCCCACCACCCCCACCACTATTTATAAATATATATATATATATATGTACATTCTTCTCTTTTTATTCTCCACCAAGCTGCAACGAGACACAATAGTTTGTCTGTGATTTTACATACGATTTTAAATTGACTTTTTTCCAGTTTTGGTGTTTTAAATCTCTCCGTGTGTTTTGTCGAGTGCTTCTTCTCTCGTACGCAATATTTTTACCGAGAGTTGGCGCGCTCGTCCGCGCTATACTACTCTTTTTGCCGTGTTTTTTGAAACTTTTCTCTCGCTCATTTCTCGCTCTTGTTTCGAAGGAACGAGTTGATTTTTTTTGTTGTTTTCGTTTTTTTGGACACGTTACGACGGTGGGGGGGGGGGTTTGGCGTCAGTTGAAATGTGATCGGTCCGGAAAAAAAAACTTGTTGATAGATTCGAAAGGCGGGATTATTTTGTACAGGGTGGTAATAAGGATCGTTTCGAGGAAATAGCGATGAGGAGAACGTGGCGATACCTAGCGGGAATCGTGTGCGGAAATTTCGATCGATTCTCGCTAGTCTCGACATCCCTTCTCGGAGCTGGTTTTTCAATTTGTTCATATGTACAAAGTATTGTGTAAAGGATCGCGGCAGAAACTTCAGAATTTTTTTTTTCCGTTTATTGGCTCATCCCCCATCTCTTACCAACTGAATGCAAAAAAAAAAAAAAATCCACATACACTCATTCACTCACGCCTCTATAACGACACCATCGCATATCGATAGCCGCATCGCTGAGCGTTGCACGCCGTGACGGTTCGTTGACGAACTTTTATTTGTGCTTGTTATTTTATCGGGCACCCTGTTACGGGTATGTCGGCGCGCATCTTTGAGGAACTTGTATCAAAATGTCGACTATAGTGTGAAATTAGACTTCTCCCAACGTTAGCATCACCAATCAGTTATTTTATTTTATTTTCGTCACGATCATAATATTATTAATAAGTTGTTTGTTCCTTGGATTCGATGACTGAAACAAAAAAGTATATATTTATAGTTTAAAATGGCGACGTACGCGGTTATGTTATCGCGCTGCAAACTTTGTGTACAGTCTTTGACTCGCGCCATCAGGTTCGGTCAGGTTCGTTTTTCATTTTCATTTGACAATCATTCGTAAATTTAGCAACAGTTATGTTGACTTTATCCCATCTCCATCATTGTGTTCAAGAGATTCTTTCAATTCTGTTTCCCCTCTTTCTCGAAATGATATTCGGCCACTTTTAACCCTACTTAAGACTTAATTCTTACACTTTCTTAATTATTACCACTTTCTCCTCGTCTTCACTCTAACAACGACCATTTTTATGAGCTTTTTTTTTCGGTCACGAAAGTGGATTTTTATTTTTTTGGTAAGACTCTAGGCTCCATGTTGGAATATGTGTTTTTTTTAATAATGCGCAAGATTTATTTCCCGATTTTAAATTGCAAAGTCATTACTCGTCAAAATTATTTGATTTTAAAACCATTTTACTCGTGTCACAATTTTTTCACTGATATTTCAAAGCGAAGTAAGCACTTTTATTCAATTATATCATTCAGCATAACTATCATTTTTATTTATTTATTAATGTCGGTGCTCCCTTTCACAAATTTGGCAACATAATCGACATTTGCATCTCCCTCGTTGAGTATTGCAACGCGACCAGTTATCGTTCAGGCCTACCACTGAAAACAAGTGACGTTATCGCGTTTGGACGCGTATACATCACCAAATACCTCACTGACCTCATCATAATTGGGTTTAACGTGTGTGCAAAAACCAGGGCGCGGGTATTGAGGAGTCAGCGCGGGTACGTTTGTTAAAAATCCACACGTCTTCTGGACCCCCGTTAATCGCAGCAAATCTGCGAAATCAGCGATTTATTCCATTTATTTTTGTTGCCTCCTCCAAGCAAATTCTACCCCCCCAACAACGCCGCCTCACGAGTCGATGACGTCATCACTCTCTAAATAGCAGGGCTCACTCTTAACCTTCACCCAATTACGTCACACGTATTTAATATACCTCCACGTCTTTTTTAAACAAAATATAAAACATTTCAATTCTTATAAATATATATATAAATACAAATATATTATATATAGTATACAATGCCACCTTGAGGCACCTATTTTAAAACGAAACCCGTGAATTACGCGTCTATGTGTATATAGATGAGTAAAAAAAAATGTGTGGTGGGCTGGGAGCAGTTTTACTCTACATTGCTCTCAATCTCGCACACCGTCTCTTCTCCATTTTGGAAACTCCATTTTTAGGGCGCGTTTAATGTTTTCATATATATATATACGTGTGCGCGCGGGAGGTTGCGTGCCATTCGCATACGCACCCCGCGCTTGTCGTTCTCTTCTATTTTAATTTTCTCCGAAAAGTTTGTCGCTCGACTCGTACTGTATCTATATTATATATATCTTACCAACTATTTATCTTTCTCGAAAGTCTACGAAAATTAATTTTTTTCCAATTCTTTGCTGTTGTGGAGTGGTGATGATGCCTTAACTGTTGTTGGTATAAAAAAAACCGGTTCTCAATATACTTTTTGATATCATACTAATAATAATTGTCACACCTTTTCTATTTTCGAATGTCTATATCTCTATCTCTCTCTCTCTCTCTGCTCTGCCCGCTGCGTACTTCCCGCGTGACTTTTGACCCCCTACGAAATCTCATGTCAACCTTTCATCACCTCCACCATCACCGTAGACTTTGCCATCCGTGAAACGAATTGTAGTGTACAATCAGTTTTTATTTCTAGATCACTCAATGCACTCGGTGCGAAATTATGCATTCTCCCTCCCTTATAATAATCGATGCAAGAATCAGTCAGGTGTAGTTTCCGTTTATTTCATATCGATTTTGAATCGATGGCCAGTGAGTGTAGATTGGATGGTAACAGTGATGCACAACGAGTGATTGACGAATCTCGCATAAATACCGTAATGTGTGCCCCCTTCCCCATGCCCCACGAATTCCCCCGTCTAAATGACACCGCCCCATCGATGGACGCGATTGCTGTAATATTGGGGGTATTTCTTAAGAAAATTTGTCTTGTTCTCGAATGAATCCAAATGTGCATCCAAAGATGATCGGGGTTTTAATTTATTGCGTAACCGATCTGATATTGTTTATTTATTATTTATTTCATCTCAAATACGAAGGAAAAGGTGCACTGTTAATTGAGAATTTTAAAATCTTTTAAACGAACTTACAATTTTAATTTTTTTTTATTGAAATGCGATTTTGTTTTTGTCATTTTTAATTGATTTGCCAATAGTGCTAGTTAAATTTCCAAGAACGTGAAATTGAAGTACATAATATTGACGAAAAAAATACTGTAACATTAATATTCGCGTGGTTAATGTAAAAAAATAAATTCTGTGATAGCTATCACTCTGTGCATATTTAATAAGCGAAGAGGGGTTTCTTTTTAATCCGAGTTTGGAGCGCGTTGTAAGCTGTGATAATATGTTAACGAAGAAATATGAACAAGGTACATTAACGGTTATGGTGGACGATACGTTGGCCGTGTATAATTGTCGGCAACTGGTGTGAATGGCGCCGAGCTAGTTCGTCCACGCGTTGAATCTCGGTCTGTCTTAAATGCAAAAGGTATATCTTAAAATATACAAGGCGGGAATGAGGTTTTAGGAATGTGAGTGAAGATGTGCAATATATTACGAAAAAAAAACCCGTTTGTTCAATGTTTGAAAAGAAAATGTGGCAATTGGAAATTATTGTTTTTGCGAAGCATTATTAAAACCCGTTGCTCCCCGAGCTCTATACGTTTGAACATTTTGTACAAAGAACCCTTGTGATTGGAATTTAAAAAAAAAATAAATGTGCAAGGTGCAATAGAAATGTTTTCAGCGTGCGCTGGATAGAACAGATAACTTTTTTATATATTTTTTTGTCCTTATGACAGATAACTTTTTTATTTCGTTTTTAGTTTTTGTCCTTAGGACAGATAACTTTTTTATTTCGTTTTTAGTTTTTGTCCTTAGGACAGATAACGCTTTCATTTTTTGTTTTTATTCTTGTGCGAATTATAAATTTCCCATTGAAAATGAATTGCAAATTATACATTTCTATTCATGCGTTAAAAAAATCAATGCGACGTTTTGTGCGAATGCACACTTGGGATATGCGCAGCCCCTTATAATGTAGTTTATCCGCATTACACGACAAAAAGCTCCTCCGTAACAATGGTTTACCTGCATAGCACTGATGCGCTCGTACAATGCCAACCTATTTTTTGGTCAGCATTTCATTTCTTTGGTCAGCATTTCCTTTATTAAATGAGATTATATCTGCGATTACGCTCGTATAAAAATTAATTTTTTTCAAAGTTACGAAACTGTTATTTTTGTATTTGAATCTGATTTTATTCCCGATTGCAATTAGTCAAAATTGTAATATCTAAATTGAATTAGTGAAAACAGTTAGATATATTTATTTTGAAATTCGAAGTTTTGCTCCGGGATTGACTCGCCGGTACTACTCAAATATCATGAAAGTAATTATTTATTTGTTATAGAACCTCAAAAATGATTTTATTTGACAATAAGCACCGCACCATGTTTGGACGTTCCCCTTCCTTCATCTGACGCAACACCTTAAGATATTCGACTTCTTCGAAGATTGTGACAAAATGTGTAAAATTAAAAGTCTTCCTACTTACGAACCACCCCCTACCACATCGCAAATCATCTAAAATCATCCCTTCCCCTTAAAAAATTCGAATCAATTTAGGCGTGTGCAACGAAATTCTCTCAAATTATTATTTAAAATTAAAATTATTGTTTCTTCACAGTCGTACATTTTTGCGATTCCGCCAGCCAAATACGAGTATTTGTAACACGTCGTCGTTTCACACCAAGGGTTTTCTCGAACCTCTTTCAATCGCCTATCCCCACCATATATATATATATACACCAGCACCACCGAATGCGTTTTGCTGCCACTACTTAAGTGTTTAAAAAATGCAACAAAAAAACTGTTTGATGCAATTGTGTACACACCGATCTGTTTCAATTATTGAGAATATTTGCAGGGATCATGTTACGGTTACTGCTCAGAGGGATGGGTCGTTTCTGATAACCCCCTGCCGAGGCAGACGTGGCAATAAAGAAGTGTATGCTACGAGTTTTTTTCCAATAACCATATATATATATATATATGTCAGGAGAAGAAAAAAAACAGAACCTCTCACACAAAAACATATATTGTACAAATGTATTTCCAACTCCACTGTATAAAATCTTTTTTGTCTTTTTAAAAATCTTCCTCCAATTTTCTCTTCTCTCTCTCTATCTCTCGCTCGCTCTCTTGTCTCTTTGAAAAGTTTTTGCATCCCAATTTGAACACAATTTTTGGCAGTATTAGAGTTTGTAGGATATAAATATTATAGTAGTAATATTGGATATGTACTTTTTCGCCTACTGTAATACGAATTTTAAAAATTGAAACTTATTTTTTTGTTGTTGTTTTTGCGACGACATCTTGCGTCGTTTTAATATTTTTTGCGGCGCTCGCATCAGCGTGTGTGACGGGAACCGATCTAGCAGGATTTCGCGAATCGGTGTATCGATAACTTGTATCGATAATCGATAATTTGTTAACCGAACCGTGTCGACGAATTTCATTGGCCGTAGTATTATCATCTTTATTATTATCCTTATTATTGCTGTGTGTAGTTGTACGCGGTTCTCTCGTTTCCACTTTGGCTCCCCCGATATATAATTTTTTATGGCCAACTTTCTCTGTTAACTATTATCAACCAAGGGCCAGTAGAACTCTTTTTTTTTTCCAAATGAGAAATGTTTGTTTAAGAGTGCGTTGTTCAATTTTGATGAGATAGTGTGAGCGTCGTGGCAACCGTTTACCGGACGCTCACCGATTGTCAAGTGTTTTTTAAAAAAGAAATTTGATAAGTTTACAAAAAAAATTAAACGTGAGTTAGGGTGGGTTATTTTTCTCTTTGCTTGTTATGCACAGTTTTTGATTTTAATATGAATTTGATTATTATGTTATTACGATAAAATACGATCACACGAAAAAATGTGAAGAAGAAGAAGAAGACGAAAAAAAAACAATTCCTGCTAGAACTGTTTTTGTCCTGCATTTCATCATCCACCTCTCTTGTATATATTTATACTCATATCACTGTATGTCGGTTTAAGATTTCTAAATTAAAGGATTACTTCCGTATTTATGAGAAAAAAGAACCTTGTGGCCAATGTCCCGCTTTGTGTGTGTGTTTTTTTGTTGTTGTGTTCGTTTGCGCGCCATCGTTTCATTGTTAGAAAGGTCACCCTACAGATAAACCACGTAAGTGTTACCGATCGTTTTTCGTTTGACTTTATGGGTTAGGGTCGCCTCTGCGCTTAAGTATTTGCGACACGATACATCATACATAATACGAATAAAATCTCAACTATTCTAGTATGTTCAACTATTGCTAATGGCCGTCTACAACGTTTCTCTTTGTTTAGATAGATAAATATTTGTTGACTATTTAGAAACAGTTGTTATTCAAATGTAACTGGAATTGTCTCTTTGTGTTTCATTCAATAAAATGTGGTCCCGCTCTTGTTCCCCTCCCCCCAGGTTGCTACCAGAATCTGATCCGAGACTACGACATCGCCAGAACAACTGTTGAGAAGCAAAAGGAATTAGTCAGCCGATTGGAAAAGGATTTGGCCATCGTCAACGCCCTATCGATTCAATATCGCGGCGAGGGCGAGGTAGGAGTGGGCTCGCGTTGGTTATTTGAATTATTCGGGGCGAATATATATCAGTTGGAATTTTTTGGAGCTAATATATACTTTGAAATTTATTGTGGCTAATATATCGTTTGAAATTTTTTAGGGCTAATATATTCTTTGGAATTTAATGAGCATTGAATCGGTCCGGTCCGATTAATAAAACCGTCTGAGGCCCCGATTCAGCTCCGTAGGATAAAAAATATGTAGAGAACTTCAAATGGTTTCTAGTGGATTGGAATCTAAAATAGACAAAATTATACTCTTATATCAAAAAATAATATTGGTGTAATTACGTACATTTAATTTATAATATGTAATAGGTGTAGTTTTCTGATCAGAAATGCACCAAGATACAGTAGCTTCGTTTTGGCTTTTTCTTGGCACACTGTGCGAGTAATTTGTTTTTAATAAAGTTGGTGACTTAATCATTTTTTAAGGCTATTGAAATACCTTTGGGTTGGCCTGCCGTAAACATGGAAGTACGAAAAAAATATGAACTGTTTTAACAATTGTTTTTTTTTAATTCGAAAATTTTGATGTCAGTATTTTGAGAAGAAAAAAAATCTTTGAGCGACACGTTTGTAATAGTAGTGGCCAAACGAAGCTGTTCAATTTGTGGTGATTCATTAGGGACAAGCGGCGGTCGATATAATTTCGGAAGCCATCAAGGAGGCTCTGACGTCCGAGGAAGGGTCTGGCCCCGGTGCGGCCGGTGCGTCTGGGGCGGCGGTGGCGGTGGCCGAACCGTGCAAACCGGCCGAATCCCTTTTGCCCATCATCTCCAGCCAGCGGGAGCGATTCCGGCTGCGCGTGCAGGAGCTGGAGAGCCAGAACCAGCAACAGCAGCAGCAGATTCACCTGCTGAAAGGCGACGCGGACAAGCTGCGCGCCGACAACGGCAAGCTCTACGAGAAGATCCGGTTCCTGCAGAGCTACACGGCTAGAGTAAGTGCGAAGGGCGGCCGTGAGGGAATCTGACCAGGGCGCAGGTGGTAGAAATGGCATCCAGTGAAACATTTCTGGGTTCTTCAGTATTAAAAATGAAATAGGCTACGGAAAATAAATAAGTTGAATAAACGTCCGATAGCGAGACGCTTATGATACTTGTATGATACATCAGTTCGGTTTTTTGCAGCATTAAAAACTAGATCCCAATCAGAAAATTTGTTAGAGCAAGGAAATGCGAAATACAAATACTAAAATACTATATGGACCAGAAGGGTCTATCCATACGTGGCGTGATGCGTGCCAAAATGAATGGCGGATTTTCGACATTTTGTGGTCGTTTTTTTTTAGGAAGTCTCCGAAAGATTTGCTCAACGGTTTTTCCACTGGGGGTGTTACGGAGTATTCCCGTATTTATGTGGAATACTGTTAGATTAATATAGAATGAACGGCGAGCCAGGGTTTTTCGTTCAAAGGATTAAGAGGGCCTGTGGTAGGATTCGTGTTGCGGGTAACATATTAATTCTTGACTCGGGAATTAAGCAATACTCAAAGCGGCAGACCTCTAATCTGGCATCTACTCGTTATTTTCCATGAACGTCAGCAACCGTCGGCCAGTAAAGACAGTGACGACACCGAGCGGGAATATTTGACTCAATACGAGAAAAATCTAGACCCGTTCTCGACTTTCAGCCGCAAGGTAACCAATTTCGCTGACCACCAGCATTATGGCTGAATGAAAATGAACACGTCATACGAGTTGAGTTATTGACTTCCTTGTGCTCTTACGGCGCCTCTTAATCTTTTAGGAGCGGGAGCGGCGTTACGTCAACTTGAGCCCTTTCGAGAAGATTACTTACAGCATGGGACGTTCCATCATGTCCAACAAATTGGCGCGCACCATCACGGTGCTCTACACCATTTTCCTGCACTGTTTGGTTTTCGTGGTAAGTTGACAGCAATAACCTGTCAGGCGTCACCCCTGAGCTTCCATTAGGGAGTCCAGAGCTTAGGGGTGGATCCTGCAGTTTGGCTATTCCAGCTGCATC
>JAUJYS010000149.1:0-29783 GCA_033995665.1 Melogona broelemanni | reverse complement strand
GACGCCAGTACCCCAGACTAACGAATAAACGAAAGCCTGCGCCGGGAATCGAACCCGGGACCTTTGGCTTCGTAGCAGCGAGCCAAAATTCACGACCAACTACGTAAATTTACGAAAACTATTAGTGCTTTTTTTCCCATTGTCATTTTCATTTGTGTAGTATAGTGTCTTTTTATCCGTCTTTCCGGTTCCTGGGTAGACATATATTATTGAATTATCGGGCTGGCGTAACAATTAACGAGCATAATTTGAATTGTAATCGCATTATGTGATGTAACCAGGATATACATGTAATAAAAAATGTTCTTAAGTAAATGTGTCTCGGATTTACGATATACTGGCGACTTTTAATTTTTCCACTGTGGGCGAGATGCGGTGCGAAATTACAAGAATATGGAATGAGATAATCGATACGTATCTTAAAGTAGACCAGGCGACTCTTGACAGGCAACAACATAATTCTCCCCACTTATTATAATCAATGTTAGGACAGACATTACGTGCCGTTACAGGCAAGCCATGTCCGGTTCGAGTATAAAAATTACAGTTGTGAAGCGGGTGAATAGTATTTTGAGACGGGCATGCCACTGCGAATTTTTATTTTACCAGCATGGCAATAAAAATAGGGCATACAATTTATGAAGAATTTTTATAAAATTTACAAAGAATTTCAACAAGTTCCAGCAATTTTTTAAATAATAAATTTAATTCATAAAAAAAATTATTTGAAAAATTTTCATAAAAATTTCATAAAGAATTTGAATAAAAGAAATTATGTAGAGAATTTCAATAAATTCTCTGGGTTCGATTCCCGACGCAGGCTCTCATTTATTCGATACCTATGAAAATGTGCCCCTCGCATATTGACAAAGCAACACGAGGGGTTTAGATATTCGCTACAACAATAAGGAATAATAATAGTACTAGTAAAATTGACGCTCATTTTTTATGAGCGTCAATTTTTCCCACCATAAAATGAAACGTTGCAGGAATTCTAATTGACGGAAGTGTAAGATAGATTCCTAGTATTTAATTATTATCTTAAATATAAATATTAAAGGTGTAGTAGTGGTTAGCGAGACGGATTAGAACACTCTCGATCGTGGGTTCAATTCACGACCGAGACTTCCTAAATATTTCGGGTGAGTTAGTGGATTTCGATACCCACGAACGAGATCTCAGGAGGAAAAGGCAGAACGAATCGTTAAAACGGCATTCCATTTTTTTTTTAAACATCGCATCTCTACTTCATTGTTAGACGTTGCAAGGCCATATCCATTCAAAGAGCGGTCCGCTTTTGTGTCTTAAGACCACCGGGTGGCTTTCCATGTAATGCAACCACATTCCCACTTTTGAAAACGAATTCTTTGATTCGAGACCTAGCATGCTGGCAAACAAACTTGGAATGATGCAATACATCTGAATACACAAGCTGGAAACGTATATTAAACAGGTACTACTAGACATGACTGTCACTTTTAACACCCCAAAAAAAAATTCTCAAACAAACGACCTTCAATCAAGTCGCGAAGTGGTGATACAGATGGGATACGATAAGCTTCGCCAACCCAACAAAACTGGATAACCTAATGATAACAAATGTTCCAACGAAGCAAGAAATCGTGTGGAGCTTTGTGATATCTGTAATTCATCATTGGACACGATATATTTGAGCAACAACCGTAATTTCTAAAAAATTGAAATTCTATTTTAAGCATAACCGTAATTTCTAAAATAAATGGTTTTCTAGTTTTCACTGAATTTTCCTAGCTTGAACATACACAATACATGTACAGAACATGTATACATGCTAAAAAATACACCAGAAAAAGTTATTGTGTGCGAAAAATTCGTTTTATGACTTTTTCAGTGCTGTACCATTAACGATCGCGTTTAATAAATTAGTTTCGAAGGTCACATAGCTAAAAGTAAAAGTGGAATAAAAAAGAAAACATTACTTTTGTGGTATTGACAAAGTTATAAAAACTCAAAATAGCCGCGAAATCGAAAGGTTATACAGATGATTGATGATGTTATTTGACCGCTTTTCAAACTATGACCACGACTCAATCCCTCCAACTCACCCACGTATTTTTTACCTGCAGAAAATTGTAAACCAACGGCTAGAAGAAAAATAAGCATCCGCAACCTTCATAACCATTCAACCATCATTGACGGAAGAGACATACTCGGTTTGAGCCCTAAGAGAGGTACAAAACCCTGTAGCAATATACACTAAAGTAAATCAGAACAAAAAACCAAAAAAAAAAAAAAAAAAAAAAAAACAAGAACCAAAATGATCACATCGCCGATCATTACGTACCTTAATTTAGGTCAATGGTGGACAGCCATCGACTTATTATTTCAAATTATGCCTGCAAATAATCAGATTACTTTTGATCCTTGAATTTACTTTTTTATTCTTGAATGGCGGCTTAACATCATTAAGGCTAACTTTTTAATTATAAATATACCTATATATTTCAACTGTTGAATTGCAATCCTGAAGCAAGCAATTGTGAAGTCGCAATATTATATCAGCTGTCAAATGTTCATTGATAATCGGGAAGCAAGTAATTTTGTATGTTTCCCGTACAGAAATGAATGTTGCCTCAACTATTTTTGTGATGTATCTGACGCGTTCGACCCACAGTATTTCTCATAATACTGTTTCAATCGAAAATTGAAGCAAATGATTTTCCACCATTGGACAATAATTTTGGCGCTCAAGCATACGGGCTCATGTACTTATCAGACCACGGCATCAATGACTCGACACAGTAAGCTAATATGTGCCGATAATTTCACTACGTACACACGTCGCCACCAGCGCACCAGCGTAAAGTTTAACCAGACGTAGTCCACGCCTGCCACCAACGCTGTCACACGTGCCTTCGTGTACAGTAGAACAACCAATTGAAATTCCTAAATCGACATTCACGGTTTAGGAGTAAAAAATAGCGTAAACACATTGTCGTTTAATAATTTCGAGCCACCCTGATCAAACCAAAACGAAGTTGGACAAACGCCTGTTGCAAGAAGAGATAAACAAAAACATGCCGCTTTTCAAAGGCAAAATGTGCAAGAGTGCGGCACGTTTGGACGGCAAAACGGTGATCATCACGGGTGCCAATACCGGAATCGGCAAAGAGACGGCCAGAGACTTGGTGGGAAGAGGTAAGAATACTATATAAGAAAATTAGCTAGAAAATAAGCTTAATTTAAAATCAATTCGTCAACGACAAGTGATCACCCAATAAATGTTTGATGAGATCAGGAGATCTGATAGGTTACGGGGAATTTATTGCATTTTCACGCATGTGAAACGCAATAAATTTGTTTTCCGAACGTTTTCTTGTATTATTTGCATATCTTTCGGTTTGACACAAAGTGGAACAATCTTAGATAAATTCAATTATAATTCGCTAGGATAAAATTATTTCAAATATTCTACATTGATCAAACTTTCAGGAGCAGCGCGTCTCCCCAACTTTAGTTAACACCCTGCGAATGTTCTGCTTAAGAAAATAATATTTAATATTTTTGAAACCCATCGGTAAATTTTGTTAAAACAGTAAAAAAAAAACGTTAATTCAATTTATTAAACTTTTTTTTTGAAGAAAATCAATGGGATTTCTAATCACAGCTTACATCATTTGGCTAATTAACCGAACGCAATTTATCCGCACCCGAAGGTGCAAGAGTGATCATAGCCTGTCGTGACGTCACCAAAGGTCAAGAAGCAGCGGAATACATCACCAAAGATGACCCCGAAAAAATGAAGAACCTGACAGTCCGAAAGCTAGATCTGTCGTCCATGGCCTCCATCAAACATTTTGCGACGGAAATTTTGGAAACTGAACCCAAAATCAACATCCTTATCAACAATGCAGGTACAATAACACAAAAAATTCCTTTCTAAATAAATCCACCATATTGACTATAGTATCATCCACGAAAGCGCTTTGAACAAATTTCGCTACTTGTGCGTTAATTGATAGTGAAAATACATTGTCTACTCCATTGGGTATGACCAAAATGGACCACAAAGACATAAGACGTTGAGCACACTCTCTCAAATGACGTAAGCGCTCCACATAATTGGCTAATTTGTATTGAGGATAAAAAACATTAACGAAAACTGGCAGACGCGTTGTTTGATAACATGCCGCGTGGGCTCTAAAAACATATACAGTTTTGCGGGGGGATGTGTAGCCTACGATGACGTAACGACTGGAGGAATGCTTGTTTCCTATGGCCCTGACAGCAAGCAATTGGCGGAAATGGACGGGGTCGTAATTGGCTACGCCAATTTTATATACGAGATCATCTGCACCGAACAGAAGCGATTCGAAGAAGAGGAAAGCATATAATTATCAAATATTAGCAAAACAATTATTCAAAATATTTTGATGCAGATAAAATTCGAAGTTCGTATTATGGATTATTTTTGGTGATGATTAGATATAACTCGTTTCGTTATCGATTCACCTTAAACGGTATATTTTTAACCAGATTATTTCAATTAATATCTTTCGAGAATTTTACGGTGTTCCCTATTTGGAATTAAGAAGAACGGTCCTGCGTAAAAACGAGACATGTAACAATTGGCTACAACCTTGAAAATCTAGTGAAGAGACTTGGATCGAAAAAGTGCAGGAAGATAAAAAGTTGGCATGAATTAAATCGAGGAATACGGCAGATAATCCACAAAGCCTTCATAATAAACAAATGAAAAATGATACAATTTTTATTTTCAAATTCTAATTAAGCTTAAGAAAGATTTAATTTCGAAGGGAAATTGGAAATGGTATCCAATTCTCAATTCGTAGCATGACTAGCCATTTTATGCAATCAAGGTTGTTGCATTGGTTCTGTTTCAAGTTTTTTTTAAGCCGCGATTGAGCCTATCTCCAAATTGATTGAGCAGATCTCGATCATTTTGAGACCTGCACTTCAACTGAAAAAAGCATCGCCTCACACACGCCAACACCCACAACGCTAATGTCAGGCCTATGTTAGGCCATTGAAAGATTAGGCCATTATAAAACAATAAAACCGTAATAGACAAGCTAATATCATTTGGCGCGAAAATAAAATGCCAAAGGCCAATTTAAAAAAATGCCCCTGGCTATTCTCGTGGGATATCCTACTGGGCTATCCTCGTGAATATTGCAAATTTGCAACCCTTTAGGATAACGCGGAAATGATACTGATTACTGTAAATCTCATTACTTTAATCACGTTCAAATACGTGTGGAGTACCAGATTATTTATATCAGTGTACTTAAAAATGGTTCCGTGTAAATTTTACGTGCTAGCCCTAAAAATATGACCCGATATGTACGTTATCGCTATGATTATTTGTTGGGGAGGGAGTGTGGAATCTACCGTACAAACAATTTCTGAAGAAAATAAAACAGGGCACCGCTTTCTTTCCTTGGAAATCGTTTGATTCTAATTTGCATGCAGACTAACGCAGTAAAATACAAAAGGCAATAAACATCAATAGGATGACTCATGGTGAGAACCGAAGCCAAAAGTGAAACAACTTGGCAGCAGAGCTTCTTAGGTAACGTTAATCGATGCGTGAAGCAAAATATAGTAATTACCACTTAATAGCCAATTAAAGATCCTGAACGTCCCGTGATTTATCTTCGAGAAACTCTATTCCGGAATAGCAACGAGCTTGGTAGACAGCATTACAATTAAAACAGCTCGCAGTCATAGGTTGAGGCCTCAGCGACGACACTCGTAACGAAGCTTATTTTTAGCCATTTTTTATTTACATGGCAATGATAACTCCTTGAGAAGTTTACCAAAATGTAAACTTCCCAAGTTATTTATTGAGGTACATATCCCAAAATCATCGCAGTGTTATCCCAGGAAGAGGCCCGTTTCATAAACGGAAAATTGTCAGGCGTATAATTTCATTAAGACGGCAAAAGTAAATAATCATCTTTGGCAGCGCCTTAGAATGTTTTTTACGGATGGCACAATTTACTCATCAAGAAGAAAACTAGGACAACCTTTTTTGTATTGATATGTACACATGTATTATTTAATAAATCGCATCGCTTCTCTATCCAATGGGTTTCAACGTAGGAGTCATGGTGTGCCCGCAGGGTAAAACTGAGGACGGATTCGAGACGCAGTTCGGAGTGAATCACTTGGGACACTTTCTGCTCACCAATCTGCTGCTGGAAAGGATCAAGGAGTCGGCTCCAGCTCGAATTGTCATTGTCTCCTCATTGGGACACGTGCGTAAGTAGGTTTTATGGGTTGTATGAACACTCAAATTAATTGTTCTCATTGTCCAATCGTTATACCCCAAAAATTGAGATTTCAATGCTCACTATCAAGCAAATCTGCATTTGCACATTAGCAAATAATTTTCACATTAACAAATTTACATTTTTCTTGAATATTCAGGATATGCATACTTTGAGTCTCAGCGTGTCTTCGTACTTATGAATTGTAATTTCTTATCTTCAGGTTAAATTCGATTACACATTTATAAATAAATCATGCAAGGAGTACAAGAATACTAAAATATTTTGATTGCATCATCAGATGGGAAAATGAATTTTGACGATTTGATGATGGAGAAGAAATACGGCCCGATTAAAGCTTACTGCCAGAGCAAGCTGGCCAACGTGCTATTCGCCAAAGAATTGGCCAGAAGACTCCAAGGTAATGTTAGACACACCTGGTCGGAGCCAACAAGAGAAGACCAACAAAATATTGTGCGCACTATGCTGATGCTATTTTTTTTAAATCAAACGTATGCGGTTATCGCTTGAATGAATCGTAACAGGAACTGGGGTGACGGTCTACTCGTTGCATCCGGGTTCCGTGAAAACTGATTTGCAGCGACACGTGGACGACACCATGCCGGCAATCCTTTCTTGGATCAACAGAAATTTTTCGGGGGCATTACTGGTCACGCCGACAGAGGGCGCTCAAACCAGCATCTACTGTGCTGTAGCGGAAGAGCTCAGCGACAAGACAGGACTTTATTACAGGTATACCAGTTGTAATGTCAATTACAATATACTGTAAATGTACAGACATATTCGCAATCAGCACCGGAGGAGCCTATGGCAGAGGTCAAAGAACCAGTAAGGGCGAAGATTATATCGTGAGAATGTGTATTACACACCAAAACACCGTGATAACTAACCAGAAATTGTTTACTTAAAGACATAAAAGTATTAATTTAAAATTGATTACTATCAATTAAATAATTTAATTTAATATCTAAATCATTTAATTACTTTGTTTTAATTAAATAAATAGATAATTTTTTTAATTTCATTTAATTTATTAATTAAAAAATGAAATACAAAAATAAAAGTGAACATGACTGAGAATGAGATTGAACCACACAGGTAGCATCGAAAGTGCCGATAACGTTTCACACATTACGTAGGAACTCCTAAATTTTCCTTTCACGAAAAACTGAATCACACTCTCTAATCTAATCGCCTTAAATGTGTAGAAGTACTGATAATTTTTTTTTTAATAGCAAATGCAATTCAAAGTGACTGACTTTGCCATTACATATCTCTATCTCTAGCGACTGCAAAGAAAAGCAACCGGCGTCCCAAGCAAAAAAAGAGGAGACGGCAAAGAAGCTGTGGGAAGTCAGCTGCTCATTGGTCGGAATCGAAGACACAGAAGTGACGCAGGGTGGTGCCTCTGCATCTTCCTAAATTCTGTTCTGTGCACTGGTATCGCATTTACAGAAGCCAAATACAAGCAGAACCTTTGGAAACAACGTTGTACGAGAAGACATGTGCCACTAAACAATATGGTCGTACGAAAGCCCTCGGTTGAAATGTGTTGTGTTCGATGTTTCGAAATGAAGCGGAGACTCCGAAACAGCTAATATATTTTTGTTCCTGCTGCAACAAAGACTACCCATTAATATAGCATCCTGCATCCACAAAATAAATTGTTTTATAAACTGTTGGAATATACCGGGGTACATAAATAATAAGTGCACCTACTACACTGCATAAAGAGAAAAACTAATACCACAATATTGAAAAATTCGCGCATTGGCATTTAAAGAGCGCTTCATCGATTCACTGTTTCATATTTGAAGAAACGTAGACAAGAGGATTTTAATAATATTGATCATTACGAGATAATTAGCTATAAAATTTACAAGGCAAATAAAGGTTACAAGGTTTGGTATCCAGGTAATTTGAAACTGAAATAAAGATTTTACCATGTTACATTTGACCATATGTTACAACAACATGCGCAACTTTTCACCAATAATGGGTAATATGGGCGTGGTAGATTGGGGATGGGCGCTAGAGAGCACAATAATAATGAGTACCCCTCAGTAAGGGTAACCGAACTCGTGAATGGTGATCGTCAAGCATATCGAGAAATGAGCATTTACGAACAAACTAGTTATGAATGCGCCGTTTATATTTCGTTATTCGTTAGTTTGAGCTTTTCGCGTTTACATACTGTCCAGCTGAGAGTTGCGAGTCACGTGACATAAACTTAACATAAAGTTTGTTTGTGCATTGACCATGTATTTTTCAAATATAGCGTACACAAATTTAACGTTAATCATGTAATGGATTTTATGTAAGCTTTTTTTGCATGCATTTCGCCATATCCAAGTTATATTGATGGAAGATATACTTGAAATAAAAGTATTGGAACTCTCAGTGGGATATTGCATTTATGTGACAGCTAAGATGCTATTTTCTGTTTAACATATTACTTAACATTCGAGCCGAATAAAAAATTCACCCATTGGACACGTAAAGATTGATGCCACAGAGGGCTTTGTGGCAAAAACGATGGTAGGCACAGAGCAAAAATAAATACCCAAACAATTTATAATTTCAAATTCAAAAACAATGAAAGTAAAACTAAACAATGTGGACCAAAACTTGACAAAAGGAAACATCCCCAAGTTGCAGCGCAGACTAACAATGCTTTTTTGGGTTTCCTCTGACAGAATATTTATTTTTAATGAACTCAGAACCTTCATGGGTTTTTGGGAAGAGAGAGTAGCAACAATTTTAAGATCCATACAAGTGGAACAATTGTGAAAAATGGCCATAGGAGGATCCGTCCGAATACGTTACTGCTAGGAATCATACAAGAAAACGTCAATGGACACACAGCGCCACCATAACCGACCCACTAAACAGCAAGACCATTTCTTTATGCATAGATATCTGCTCGACACGCGGGGACGGCCGGGTGAGCGGTAAATCACGTCGGGTCTGGACGTGACTTATCGGCGTTATCGCGGTTACCCAGTTAGCTCTCAACCACTCCAGCCCAACCAAGAGAGACTCCCACGTCCTAGGAGGCCAAGACACTCGACTTGAGCGGCCCACTCGCGCCGTCATTATTTATGCGCGTCGCCAAGTGAACTTCTCATTCCTGACCCGCCCCACCATTTCACTGACCCGAACGGCGCCAAATACCCGGCGCACCCCCGCCATGCAAATAACGACGATTTCAGTCTTACATTTGGAGACCCGGTGTTGGACCTAATTGTTATTAAGATCCTGGTACCGAATCTTTTTACAGCGTGCCAGCATATAAAAAAAAAACGATCAGAAAAGTTTCCAGAAACTTGCAACTATCGTTAATAACTGAATAATTTTATTTCAATTTAATTGATAATTAATGATTGTCATCACTGCAGTCGATATAACTACGGTACAGGAAATTTTGTACCCGTATATACGCTTGAGCATTTGTGTTGGGGAACATTTTAACCAGTACCCCGGTTCGAACAAAGGAGAACCCGAGTCGGGAATCGAAGCCGAAATCTCATCATACGATGGGAATGGGCAGATTCCGATCGCACTCGCAAATGCGTTAACCGTAGCAATCTGAACACATCTTTTAAAGGGAACGATTCACGAAACGAAAGTGTGTCTGTTTCATTACAAATGTGGCTCACGACTATTAACGCTCCAGTTCCTGTGTACAGAGCACAGACGCAGTACAACTCTACCATTGTCACCCAGTTGTTAAAAGACGGTTTTTCTCAACGCACTTTTATTCGGTGATTAATGCGTGGGATTTCTGATTTTAATCAAATATCTATTAATCTCCTGTTGACAATCGAGACTGTGGACTGGTCGCAATCGAGGAGGTGAGACTTGGTATTTGGTTCGATTTTATACTGCAACAATTGTTTCGACAATTGTTAAATTTTGAAATGCATTTGGGCATTAATTATTGAGGAATTAAATCGAGCAAAGCTAGTTTTCGATGTGTTATGTTATGCGATGGCGGCCACCTTGGATTATGAATCATGACTGATCCGGACATCAGTGAGTTACGATTAAAAGCTCTGTATTTGCGAGGCCCGCAAAGAATAAGCGGCAAAAATGACTAACTGTCACAAAAATAAATTCCCTGCAACTCAAACATATTTATAATAAAAAATTGAAGACCTGAAACGAATAAAGAACCTTTTTGACAGCGCTATTAAATAGTTACTCTTTTCATTTTCTGCGGCCACATTTATTTTTGAGCGCCAGAAAAAGCAAAAAAAAGTCATCCTAATAACTGTAAGCTGTTTAGCGGGAAGAGGAAAAAAGTCCGCGATGGCGGAGATATTGTGTATGTGTTATGGCAACACGGAGAAAAAGTCGTAAAACTGGAGAAACGGAAGATATCCCCTGCGCAAGATCCAATAATGGGGTGGGGGAGCGGGGGAGGAGCTCTGGGCTTCCTTCCTGTCGTTCATTATTAGTCGCGTTCGAAAATCCTTCCTTAAAATTTTCCCTCCTTATCTGCTCTGTCGCCCTATAAGCGGCTTATGACGAACGACGCCGAGCGTTGATCCGATTAGGCCAGTTGTTGGAAAAGTAGCGCGGCTTACCGTTAGGTGGCTGGGGTTTGATTTTTTTCCCCAACCTGGAGCGAACGCTTGGCGGCCATTTTGGTCTCCAAATGGTTCGGTCTGTCTATTTGGCTCGATTTTAAAAACCGCAGTGTCGCCTTGGACATACCGTAAAGACGAGCACTTACAGTAAGTAGAAAGATTTGATTTATGTGATCAGAGCAATGTGAACGTCAGTTCTGTTCGTTATCCATAGCCATTGATTAGACCGCTTTATTTTTCAAACCGAGTAATTTTTTGCCGCTAGGCTTTTAATTCTGGACGACGTTTGTGTTTCCAAATCAAGCCTACCTCGTGTTGCCAAACTCACTTAAATGTCAAAGTCATTTAACGATTCAAAAGTAAAATGCCTTCAAAATTTTCAGTTAGGAGTAATCTTTGTTTGGCACTTTCATTTGCCACTATTTAAATGAAATCCTACAGACCACCAAGAGGTTTCACGTTTCAGGAATCATCGAACAAACTCCGACCTCCCAAAGGCATTCAATTTTCCAAAATAACCCAAAAACTTAAACGTCTCAAAATTCCCCCGACATTTGAAGTTTCCAAGCAAGTGTTGCCAGATAAAACTACCGATAAAAGTATTTTTTTGAAAAAGCTGCAACATTTTCACCAGCAATAACAAGCGGGGAGAGCTCTCTGGCATCCCTTTGCTGGACACAACCACCCTCGCCGCCACCAAAACACGTCATTAGCACCACCAGAACTTCCACACACTCACACACAGACTCGTAGTTCACGTCCGCAGACGCAAAAGTTAATTGGGGAAGCGTGCGGACCAACATGGTCGACCGCACGCCCGGAAATTGGAGAGACATTCCCGAGCACAGCAAACGCCCGCGAAACCCGAGGCGAGGATCAACCGATGTCAAAACTCCTCCTTCCCCCCCTCCCTCCCTACCATCCCTCATTCCGTGCTGATGGTCCCCGCCTCTTACAACACGAGAGAGACCAAGATGCACACAACAGCCTCTTGCGTTGCGCCTAGCCCAGCATCACTGGTCAGAGTCTTTCAGTCAAGATTGGGTCAGTGTGTAGAGGAGAAGCCCACGGAGAGGTCGCGTTGATGGATGCTGTGGCGTGGTGGATCGCGTCTCGGGGTTCCCTCGAATTCGCCGTGCCGTATCGGAGACGGTAGAACTCGGCTCCAACAGACACAACTGGTGAGTCAGGTGAAAATGGGCGATCAGCCAACAAAGACAAAAAGCGGATGAAAAATTCTGTAATTTAATTCATGTTACCAATCACTTGAAATTCACTTCAGCTACCATAAACATAAAATTTTCGAAAGTTATTCGAAATTGACAGTCTTTCAATCCCTCAGTACTATTTCCACTTTTAAGATTACCGGTAACATTAACAAAATTATTGAATTTTAATTAATAAAGTAGATAGTGAATGGAACTTTTAACAAAAATGTGATCAATTAAATCTGTCAAAATCCATTTTAAAGTTTTGCTAAAGTAAAAACAAGACAAAGTCTCTCGCTATCGGACTTTTATTCAACCGATTTAACTACAGAATAATTACTTCAGTATTCAATTTCAATTTCGCCGTGTTAAAAAAAAGTGTTTATGCTCAAGATTTAGAATAGATTAACGTGATCGCCGCGCGGAGCATTCTGGCGGTTTATTAAAATAATAACATTTAAAAGAAAATGTAAGTCACATCGTTAATTCGCTGAAACCTTTCCTAAAATCCCGTTGATGGACTGGCAATTACGTATCTACAGCAAGAATTGTGCTTCGATTACAGGATTTATTTACCCAGGAACCCAGGAGCGCCATGCTTACCACCTCAAGCCGCGACAGTCACCAGACAGGCAGACATTCAGAATTCTACAATGTAGTTGCAATGGATTTGTTACACAGTGAGACGCAAAAAATAATTTGTTGGGACAGAGCCGCTACTGGGCCACGGTGATTCCCGGAAGCAGAAATCCATAGCACACCGTTCAACGGAATTCTATATCGCGTCAGTCGTCGCTGCCGAGTTCTCATTGTGAACATTTTTTATGGATATTGAAATTGTCGCCCAGAAAACGTGGATTCCAATTGCAGAACATTTGAATAACAGTGCAAGCTGTTTTGGCCGCCTTTACACGAGTATAAAAAGTGAGTACTTTTTCTTTTAAACTAAAATATTAATCAGTCTGATCACCTACAAGGTGCACATCTGTAATCGCAATTTCGAGTTGTGATTATGAAAATTAATGCATCTGGAGTCCTTTGCAACTGTTTTGCAAAATAGGAAACAAACCTACATAATGTGCTGGGGAGGAACGGCAAAGGAACGTTTCGTTCCTTTTCTGAGGAACGTTGGAACGTCCTCGTTCTTATTTCAAGACTTATTCCAAACAGCAAATGAAATTGGCGACACACTCGATGAATTGCGAAAGATGATTTGCTTCTATGACTAAAAAGGCTTAAACCTTTTGAAATTCACAAGGAATTTGTCTTTGAATATGATGACAGTTATCCGCCATTGATTGTGCAAACTGTGCAAATTGAGTTTTAAAAAAAATAAACGAAATTAAATGAATAATTTGATTCCCGGCGGGCGCTCTCGTTTATTCGATCCAGTGGTGGTTAGAAAAATGTGCTTAAAAATGTGCCTCTCAGACATTTTATAAGCAACACGATGAGTATGAAAAATGATTGACCATTTACGAAAGAAATAATTTTTGCCGCACACTTAACCCCAATTTTCATGCGCATGATTTACCATTTTCAAAATCCGAGTTGCTCATATCGTGCCATTTATACGGTGCTCAGTTCACCCCACCATGCACGCGGCTCGCATTAATGCAATTCCGCCTGGGCATCCAGTGTTATACGATCCCCTAATAGGCGTACACACTAAACCGATGTCACGAACGATAACCCCAAGGTAGCAACAAACCCTCTACGGCTCTACCCCCTTCCCCACCAACAGTCGCAAATAATTAGCCTCTTTCCATAACACAAATACACACACGAATTATGCGGTCCGCTGCAGAAACACGGTCGCGACATGCAACATGCATGAGGACCAGAGATACAGAGAAAAAAAATAGGAATATTCCATTATTGATATTGAATACCAGATCCTAACAAAAGCGTGCCCGTATGCCACAGCATTACAGTATAAACGCACAACCGCGCAACTCAAAGTAAATAATATCCCTACAATAATAACAGTTAGGCACTGGCTTTAATACTGTATATGGATTTATCTGGCTTATCTATTCGCCCCTTTGGCAGGCGTTTCCTCCCTTGGCCGGAGCGTTTCCTTATAGGCAGCCCTCACTGCGGAAGCAGCTCTATTAAGGTATGTCCAATGATTGTTTAATCGTGATATACGATTCTAATTTGACAGATCGATACGGGAAATATTATTTTCGTACAGTGTAATTTCCACGCGCACGTGGAAATGCAGTATGTAATTAGGTGTTGACGATGGGTTGATCAATATCTCTGGTTTCCAGCAATCCTCGTTGAGCGATGTTGCCGAGCCAAGAAAATTGTCGAAGTCGCGCGGAACATGTCTCTCCCCCCCGTCAGTCAATTATTTCTATTTATATGTTTGGGAGAGAGAGAGAGAGCGAGAGAAAGAGAGCATTTGCGTTGTTCCATATGCAACGAAATCGATAACCGCGTCATCAACTTAGCGAACGCATTAGTTGACAGTTGCGCCAGTAGGCGCAGACGATCCAATCACTTCGATCACAAACGCGTGAGAAATGAGACCAGATATAGAAATTAAGAAAACGAATTCTGAAGTCCACATCAGGATACCAATATTTTTATAGCCAAGAAATGACCCACGGTAGAACATCAGTTGAGTTACTGGAATTCAACCGATAGAATGTCGTGCTGAAAAAGTCATCACGTGAGAAAACTCCAGGTCAACATAAATTCGTATTAACAATCTTGAAAAATCAGAAAATGTTGGCGAAACCCAGGATAATTTCTCTTGCTTTGCGAATTAACTTGCGGCTATACCGTTTGTCATTTGTTGGTATCATTATTTACACTTTATCGTTCATCATAAAAACTTAAGGTAATCTCTAAATTTACAATTAAGTTATTCTCTAAGTTCTACATCTAATTTAGTATTATGTTATTTAATAGAATGTCATCTAATTTAGTATTATGTTATTTAATAGAATGTCATCTAATTTAATAATATCTAATCTAATTAATTATTAACAGATATAATTTAATTTATAATTACCAGCTATAATTTATTTTAATATTATCTGATAAGTTTCATTTAATATTATTTGATATAATTTTAGCGTTTTATATGGACATGGAATGGAACGGAATTTTTAGCAATATGATCTATTTTATAATCTGGCCACCGCTACTTTGATCACAATCATCATCTCCATTCTATACAACGACTGAGTCTGTTAGTATACGATGTCCTAAATGTATTGTGTAATTAATTTAATTATGAACTGCCTCGGCATTTATTTTTCTCATCCAGGTATAATGGGTGTGCTAACGCTTAACTCCGATTTCAAGTAAAAGAAAATCACGAGACGATGCCTTGCCTGTCCACAATCCGCGTGGTGGTGGCGCTAATGTGGCTGGCCATGCCCCTGTGGTTCGGCTCCACCAAAGTCAATTCCAACAACGGCAGGAGAAGCGGAAATGACGACACGGTAGCACTCGACCCCTTCATTCGTTCCCTGCTCAGCTCCGCCAACGACGGTGGTCGGACGCCGGATCGCAAAGACGGACTGGGTCCTCAACGAAGTGGCAAAAAGGTTGAATAACTAACTATATTCACAATTTTCCATCGCAATCATCACATCGCACCACAATTTCGCCATCCTATTATTTTATTTTAAAACAATAATAATAAAAAAGAGCCAGTGCTCCCCCGCCCAGAATCTGAGTGATGAGGAACTAAAATAATTTTTCGCGATTTTGCGATTAAATTCCGACAGAGATATATTGCCTTATCTCAGATTACAATGCGTCATACAACAATTAAAACGCAAATCAATCACATATTGTTCACCACTACAGTAATTGGTAACAACAGTAATAATGGAACAACCCTACTTTGGTAGACTAGCTAAAAAATGTTAATGCCAAAAATAGATGGAAAAAGTCATAAAATTGCGCCGTTCATTTATTTGTGCAGTAAAATATTTGTTCACAATGAACCTTTGCCGTCGCAGTAGCAACCTGCTGCCCCTATATTAACATAGAAAGGCAAATAGGCAATGCTCGCTTGCCAGAAGTGATTGCCAACATTCGCACCATATAGAGGATAAATAATATAAAACAACCACACAAACAAAAAATATTAGTTGTCAGTCTCTGCTTTCATTTTCTATTTTCTATTAACACAGCAATTTTAGTACTTGAAAAAATGATTTTTTCTTGTCTGTTAGAAGACTAGCGCTACAAAAGTAGCGGAAGAACAATCCAAATTGTTCGAGTCCGCCGTTTACAACGTGCATGGAGAGTCCGCGACCAACAAAAAGCCTAAAAAGAGAAAACCTCAAGTGCATTCGGACCGAGACTATTCGAAAAAGGCCGCCACCAGTGATGCCAACCACGATGGAGAAATTCCCACTTCCGCCAGACGAGGTCGTCAAGGCCGGCGACCAGAAAAGACGTCGGCCACGGCGCCATCCCTGTGGACCGACAACCACTTTCTCAAGCTGGGACTGAACCCGAAAATCGAAGTCGGCATTGACATTCTGCACGGCAACGAGTGGAAATCGGAAGAAAAATTGGCAGCCAAAGAGGTGATCTCGCCGACGGATAGAAGCCGAGCGGAGGTCACTGCGGCAGCGCCGACTAGCGAAACAAAATCAGGTACGAAATTCTGGTTAAACAAACGCCATCTCGCAGAGCAATAAATTCAAAATAAAAGTTGATATTATAATCCAGATAAATACAATATGCGATTAAACAAGGTGAGACCAATAAATAGGGTGAATCACTTCGGATTATAATCCAGATAAATACAATATGCGATTAAACAAGGTGAGACCAATAAATAGGGTGAATCACTTCTCAAATCAAAAATGGCAACAACTCGATGATCAGCGAACCATTTGTAATGTTCCGTAATATTCCGATATAGCAAAAATTATTCTAGCTGAATTTCATGCAAAAAATAAAAGGGATCGGATGAGAGGTCAATGATGCCAATGCTCGCCAATGATGATCAACAAGTAACATCCTAATCGTTTCTAATGACAGACTCCATTTCAGACGCAGACATGTGCCAGCGCTGGCTGGACTGCCCGGGCGACCGTCGCCTGGTGGATCTGGCCCGCCTGCACCAGCTACCCAGCTGCCCCTGCGTCTACTCCTTCCACATCCACTACGAGGACGAGGTTTGGGACCGGGGCCGCCGCCGCCCCTTCCGGTGGCGCGACGCCAGCGGTCCAGCCGACCTGGAAACCTACCGGCCGGGAGCCCACTGGTGCATCCGCTCGCTGGCCACCGGCGCCGGAAGCAGCGCCGGCATGGCCACCCAGCAGTGCTGCTACGACCAGCGGCGCAAGCTGCTGACGCGAGGGGCGGGGGCGGGCACCCCCTACGTGGTCAGCCCCGAGGTGTCCAAGGATCTGCACCACAAGGTGGACGTCCTGCCCTGGATAGTCTGTCGGGGAGACTGGACCAGGTAATAAATAATCTCACTCGTTTTTCTATTTTATTTTCAATCAAAATGCAAGAGTCGTACTGGACCAACTGTGGTGAGACGGTCCCGGGTTCGATTCCCGGCGCGAGATCTCGTTTAGTCGATCCCGGGGTACTGGTGAAAAATTTGTAATTAGTGTTAATCACTGTAATTAGAACGCACTAGTACGTACCAGTGGCTCAGAGGGTATGGCAACTGACTACTGAGCGGGTGGTCCCGGGTTCGATTCCCGCCGCAGGTTATCGTTTATTCATTATCCTGGGGTACTAGTGAAAATATGCCCTTCACATTTTGCCTCATACAGAATCTCCTATAGTAAGGAGAAGAGAAATCACTCAGTGAGGAGAATTTTCCCACAAAAAAAAATTACCAATGCAACACGATTTGTACCAAAGCAATTCGGTTAATATCCGTGACTTTTGTGGGAACAATTCACGGTAATTTAAACTTTTCGTTTAAACAACCATAGACCACACCAACAAATTATAAAACTTTCTCAGAAGAAATATTCTCAAGTAAAAATATAATTTGCTAATCGAAAAGTTTGTTGCCACCAAAACCAAGATTTTCGCACTGAGAGTGAATCAGTGAAGTCACCAAGTGGTTATTTTGAAAGGATCACTCACATTCCCGAACACAACCGCCATTGTAACAGTCGCGCGGTGTCTTTAATTTTTTTTAGGTACCACACCAGGAGAAAACCGAATAACGGCCTAGCGTGTCCGGTGAATCCCAAGAACAGTGTGTATTTAAAGGAAGTGCAAAAAGCCAAGAATTATTAAACCGTGACAGACTTTCCACGTCATTGGATCGAGAGAACAGTTTCAGCGCGTGGGATTAAAATCGATAACTAAAACCTGCCATTTAATAGCTTCAGAGCTCCGTTTATAAGACCGTCTGAGTGCTACGTTATACGGAATTCGGACTGCCAGCATTTCGCCAAAGAATAACACATTCCTCTTTCACAGCTAACTTTAGCGCAAACGATTGGCGATTGCCAATAGGATCACGGTTGCGACAACTCCATATCTGCTTCAAAGGTGAACCGTTGTTTCCAAAATGCCACACATCCAGACAAAATGACCCGACCAACTCTCAACTAGTTTTCAATTTGTATTACCTATCAAATGTTTTTTTTTTGCATTTTTGGCAAAAGCGAAAATTTTACCATGGCCATGAAATAATTTAATTATTATACGAGTACCTATGCTAAACGCCAAATAAAATACGTGTACATTTTTCGTTGTAAATAAACAAATTTATGTATCAACACACCTGTAAACATTTTTGGCAAGAGCAAAAATTTGGCATGTCCATAAAATAATCTAAATTATAATTGTATTCTAAGCTAAGCTCCAAATAACATACTGTGTAAGTGTACATTTTACGTTGTAAATAAACAAATTTGTGTATCCACACACATGGACCCACGCCAGTTATCATTGACTTATTTATAGAATTAGAAATTGGAGCTGTAATCCTACCTTGACTAGAAGCTGTTATCTCGTCCATTTGAGACGACTAGTTTATCTTAGGCTGGTTAGACCTCCTTTTGCTTCTGGGGAACGGTGAGGTTCACATATAGAATCTTGGCGTAACCTTTCATCACAATCTCGTTCCTGGACGTGGCAGAGCAGGAGTAGACGCATTCGACAATGCTGCGTTTTACGCTAGTCACCTCGACTTTGGCCAGCACTTCTTCACCGACAAACACTGCAGAGAGAAAAAAAAACCGCAATAATTCATTCTCCAATAAATACTTCATTACCACAGTGTTTTGTCTGAGCCACCAAAACAAATATTAACCTTTCAATATCATTTTTAAAAAAATAAGGGTCGCCCCTTAATCATTAATTGAAGAGGAAACAAATTTAAAAAATAGTAAATACTGCTTACAAGGTGCCGTGTATTCCAAATACTGGTTGACAAGGATGGAACCTGGTCCCGGGACTTTCAAACCGAGAAGAGACGATATGATCCTAATGGTAGGGAAGAAAATAAAGAGCCCAACTAATTATTTTAATTTCTCCTTTCTCAGTACAGTATCTCGGCAGCAGCTTTGAGAAGTGTGTCAAGCTTTGTAACTGGTGTCAGCGCGAGCCCTCAATTAAAATCAGAAGGAGCTATAAAGAAACAATGTGCCCACAGTTGGCAACAAAGTCGACAAATCAATTTGGCGGGCTATCTCAAATTTATACACCTATAGAGAAATCCATGTTGAATTTAAGCAAATATATTTTGGCATCTTCCGGCTATTGAGGAAGCTCATGCTTGGAGTCGTTTAAGACTTTTTGTTTTCTCTAATACATTTTGGTATTGTCGTTTATATATTTACTCAGTTTATACACAGATGTTTGGAGCATTTACCCATTTAGCAGGGCTCCGTGCACGATGCACTTTTTGAATCTGGTTGTTCGCGCCATTGCTTCGTCCAGGTGGATAGGGTTGAAGTCGCCAGAGACACGGGCGAATATCTGGACATCGTCGGCGGTAATTGTTCGCCGTTCCTCCGCAGTATCTCCCACCGTCAACCAGCGTGACACGTTACCCGATAACAGATTGACACCACTCAACAAGCACTTTTGCAAACTTTTCGCGCTTTTTCTGACAAGAAGACAAGTTCCCATTTCTCAGGCGGTCGTTCAAGGTTCAAGGGCTGGCAACAATCCTTGACATGCGAAACTGTCCGAAGAATAACGTCGTGTATTGTCGGATTTGGATGACAGAACCTAAGTTGTCATTGTCAAAACCTTGCCGGATTTTAAATAATAATTATACTTTGTGGCATTTACGTTATAAAAACACAAAAAGGAACTGTTCAATCCAAGAAAAGCGCCACAAAAGCAAAAACCACAGCATGAGCATGCGCTAAAACAAGCAGACGACAATCACGACGTGGTCAAAGTATTACAATATGCATTGAAAAAGATGTGCGTTTATTATTTGGTAATTTTAAATGAACTGAAAGCCTACTAAAGTACAGAGTTTCACGATGCGTCGTGTTTCTACCCATATCAATAATATTGTGTTAATGATAAGCGTGCTGACGATTCTAGTTACACCACTAGATGGCAGCAGCTTTCCACCTGGGGCGCGCCACTTTGCAGACTGGCGTCTGCAGATCGCACAGGAATCTCATCAGTTTTCGTATGTTATCTATGTGTGCTAAGTGCTGTCTGCAGACGCGAGTAGCCTTAATGGCGGATTGGCGGGTTGCTGTCGTTTCCTAACCCTTTCTAATCAATCTTTGTCGTTTAATTTAACTAAAAGGCAGGTAAATATGTATATTTCCTCTGATATTTTTGCTTTAATGTGTACTATAGAATGCAAAGACAAGAATACTCTACAAATTTGATGGCGAAGTGTAATATCTGCTATTGGAATATGACGACAAAGTTGACAGGGGATGTGGCCTCCAGGACTAGAGCTTAGCAAAAAATGAAGTACCTCGGCCCTTTGACAATCATATTTCATTTTAATGTGGCGTAGATCCAATTCGTTTTCTCGCCAAACCCGAAAAAATACTTACATTGAATCTGTTTGTGTATAATTTCTTCAATAGACTGGCATTTTTCTATTGCCTCGTAGAAACATGTAATGTAAAGCCTGGGCTTGCGACAGGGTCCTCCATGTCTGTCGAAGCACCTTATCGCTGGTGACATCAGTGTTCTGTAGACTGTGAACCCTATACTAGTATTTGGTATACGTTTATTAGTTTTCTAAACCGTCAACGTTACCAATATTTCTTTCCCCTTTTTCTTTGAATTCATGTATCCTGGATCCTACTTCGATTTAATTAGAAATTTGGAGGTCAATCATGGATACTTACGAAGGTGAGATGTCACAATTGACATATTGCATAATCAAGTCTATGAATGCTCAATTCGAGAGTTACTGCATGCGCTTACCACGTTCCGTACAATTTCCGCGCAGGAATATTGACCGCTTCAATGGTGAAAGAAGAGACCAGACTTTGCCAACATGCTGCGAAGAAATACAGCGAGATCCAAAAATCGGTACGGCGCGGAATTATTTTGCTGGAGTCACGTTTGAGATTGGGATTGACAGCGGGCATCCACCCGCTGCCGTCACCCCCAAAGCCTCCGAAGAGATTGAGTTTAGACGGTTGAGTTGGCTTGATTCGATTCTTGGTTTAAAATGCGTATGATATAATTTTGACTAGGATGCCATGGACTCGTTGAATGTGACCAACAAAAAAGACTTAGGTAGCTTGATTGAGTTGCTGACGCGGATCAAGAAATACACGAAATATATTCTGGACAAGATGGAGAAAACCGTAGCGGAACGGAAACTTTCTCAGGTCAGTCCTAAATTAATGGAGTTCATGTGACGGTCTCATCGTGGTTATCATCGAATTAATATGTTGTAACTGTCTTTTTTTTTAGTTATACGTTTGCATGTTTAATAATTTTATTATTCGCTTGAATAAACAGGTAAAAGAGCATTCGAGAAAGGAATCAGACGATCCATCAGGAGGTAATTTTTTTTAATGCCTGGTATTTACGCCATTAATACACAACTTGTTTAATAGAGAAAACTTGCACAAAGTGTACTTAAGTTTACGTTTTTCTCATCCAGTGTCACCACCGAAGAAGTGCAAATTTGATATCGATTATAGCGAAATATTCAACCATCCCAAATATTTTGTCGGCAACGGGTTGCGTGATCAGAGCTTTGGCTTCGAATGGATGAAGGCAAGTGGACCGCGGTCACACACTCTAAAGTCTGTCGACAGCTTTATATCGCCGTATGTTTAAAACAAAATTTGTCTAACATTGCTCGCTGTAATTTTTCTTCTTCAGCTGATGTACGAGAGCGGCGTTCAGAATTGCGTCATGGGCAAGGACATGGGCACCAAGGTCACCCAGTGTGTCGCCATGCTGGCTCACCTGATCGAGATGGGCGTGCGTGGCCCCTTTCTCATCTGCGCGCCGCTTGTCAAGCTTCCGATTTGGCTTGAAGCATGCCATCGGCTGGCTCCGAAGGTTTGTGTGTGCTTTTTTTATCGGGTCGACCATGACTATGAAAATATGAAAAACTACGAAAATATACTAAATATACTAAATAAATAATAACAATTACAAATAACAATTACTGGTGAAAATGTACCCCTCAAATATTGACATAACGACACGAGGGGTACATAATTTCCTGTAGTAATATTCACTACAGTGGTCAGGAATAAAAAAATATACAATGTGTACCCGCAGGCAGCCTCGGATGGGGCCCTGGTTGGTGATAAATGACCAGTCGAGATTTAAAAATGTCCTATTTTTGATTAAGCTTTTTAACGTGTACATGATAACATATAGGTACGGGTTCCACTAATTTAATTCCATTCTGAAGGAAGATGAGTACGGTCGTCGTAGCTCAGTTTTAGAGCATCCGTCATGTGTGCGGCGATCACGGGTTTGATTCCCGGCTCGAGCTTTCGCTTTTCGATCCCGAGGTGCTGGTAATAATGTGCCTTGCTATAATTGCTCAAGCGATTAGAGGGGTACAGAATTTACTGTTGTGATATTCACTTCAGTGATGACGATCAGTGATTGCCAATAAAATAAAATAAAAAAGCCGTATGTTCTAATTTCTCTCGCCTGAAAAATTTGGGAAATGAACCCGAAAACACTGGCAGAGAGCTTCGGTTAATACAAATGTCATTACGGCCTGTTTAAGCGAATAAAACTTTCATTAACTAGATTCCGGTTTGCTTCCTTAACTAGATTCCCGTCTTGCTGTACCACGGGTCCAAAGATGAACGGTTGGCCCTGCGCAAGGAATGCAATCAGGTGTTGCAGATCGACAAGGACGTTCAGGCCTACCCGACGATCATTACCACTGCCGAGATCGCCTTCCGTGACGTGTACGTGTTCGAGAAGCGAGCTTGGAAATACGTGATCGTTGACCAGACTCATCGCAGCAATACCCGTCACAATTGCACCCTATTGAGGTACTCCTATAGCCACACTACCAATGTTGTTTTATCATAAAAAGTTACACTAGCTCCTAGTTTGGGACTCCATAAATTCGACCGTGTCTCTGATCTGATTCGTTGTTTGCATTTTTAGCCGTCTCAGGCAGCTGCCGACGAATAACCAGGTATTCCTGACTGACATGCAGGTCGACATGCAGATGGAAAATAACCTCGGGGAACTGTTACCCTTTCTCAACTACGTGCTGCCGCAAGTGTTCGATGAGCAAACGATGTAAGTTTGGTCGTCCGATTACGACTCCTTGATTTTTTTGTACCAACAAATGCTTCACAGTTAATACTGCGGAGGGAACCGCGACTTTACACGTAAAAGAACCCTATCTAGGTTTAAAAGGCTCTGGTCTCTCCATTAGGTCGTTTTGAGACTAATTCGTTAAAGTGAGCAGTTTTCAAAAATTTACAAAAAAAAATAAAGGCAGTTAATGTTCGTATGGATATGGTGGGTGCTTAAAGAAATGGAGTTTTTCTGTTTTTATCGCTATTTATTTTTGCTTTTTCGTCTGACCCTGGTGAGATTGCGGTCTAACATTCGTTTGACTTGTTGATTTTATTCGTTTGTATATTTTTCAGCTTTCAGCATTGGAGCAACGAATACAAGCTCAAAAAGGTTGGAACCACCGTCTCTCGCGAGGAGGAACGGGATGTTGCCGACAAACTGTACAAGGTAAGACCCACGTTCCAATTAATTTTTATTATTTTTGCGCTTGGCTTTTAGCTCTGTGGATTCAAACAGTATTTGCGATTTGCTAAAAAAAATTAATAGCTATTTGAAATGCTGATTGGAAATAAATTATACTTCGACAGTTAATGTCGCAAAATAAAATCTTTCGACAATTCCTGTGATATTTTCCCTCACAATCACAAAGTGACGTCACGAAAGAAAAACTATGTGGGAAGAGATCCGGTCTCAGAAAATAACGAAAATATGCACAAGAATGATAATTTAATTGTCTACTTTTCTATGAACGACGCCATCGCTATTGGTGCATTTTTAGATATTTCGTAACGATGAAAAGTAGACAATTAAAAATCTTTATAGGGCATATTTTCATATTTCTCCTAAACGTTTCATTGTGCGGCCCCCGTGGCTCAGTGGATATGGTCACAGTCTACTAAGCGGGTGGTCCCGGGTTCAATTCCCGGCGCAGGCTTTCGTTTATTCGATTCTGTGGTTGAAATTTGTTCACCGGCGGGGAGAAAGAAATATGTGCTCCTTAGTGTTTATATCAATATTTTATTTTTATCAACAAAAGGTATATATAAATTTATTCAATTTTACATCACCTTATAAAAATTTCTTGTACATCCATCCTAAAATGAATTACTCCTTGGCGGGGTTTCAAACCAAACATCCTTTAAAGCCAAATGCGAATTTCCTCCATTAAATTATTACGCAAAGCGGAATTCCAGGACACCAGAACACAATCAGAAATCCTTCAGCATTAATGGGCATTCATCATAAATTTAATTATGCCCTGGCAGAGATTCGAATCTCATCCTTAATCCCACAATCCTGATTCAAATACATATTTATCCTCGACGTAAATTAACCTTGTCACATATTGCCTAAGCAACACGAGGGACACAGAATTTGCAGTAGTGCTATTCACTAGTGAGGGGATTTCCCCTTAAAAAAAACATTCGGGCACAGGCACCCTCAAATTGAAGTACATCTTATACGTACTGTTCTAATTCCCTACGTGCCGACAACTACATAGGTCCTTTTCTACAGCTTTACAGAATGCGTGTCAATAATAGCCCTTAACAGTGGCATTCAGCTGTTTAGGCGATCCGCAATGTGAGACAGCTGCCGTCGAGGCGGGCTATAATCCGCGGTTAGTACAACAAAACAAACTGTCTTCACCTCTTCTGTCAATGGTAACAGTGACTAAATTATTCATTACCGGCCGATCACTTCGATTAACTCTGACAGAAGCGATCCTATGTTCGGATGAGTTTTTCAAATTTAACGTGGGTTAAAAGTCCCCGAGGCGAACGCCACCGCGAATCATAGTCGAAAGTTAAGAGGACCATGCTGTGTGCCAAGTCATGCGCGAGGCGAATTTTGAATCCTCGTCACGTTGTTTATCTCAAATGCCAGTAGCGAGCGATCGCAGACATCAACGATTTTACTGGTTGTCGCATAACGTGCGTGAGCTGTCTTATACAAATTGCCCCGTAGTTCGCCCCTTGCGCCATGCCGCTAACAAAACATGCGTGCGACATTGAAGCACACATTGCATGGAATTTACAAAATTATTTTGACAACACTGCGTTGAACCCGGATGTTTTTGGCAAATCCCACATATCACCGAAAGCAAGATCATGCCGATAATGCAGAAAATGAGCATGCCATATTTTTGGGTTTCATTCCCATGAGATATGTTGTAACTAATATTTATCGTTCATTGAAAAAAAATCTGGTGCGTGAACTTTGAATAGAATGTAGTTTTATAGAAATGCTTATTTTTAAATCGATATACATGTGTACGTTTGGGATAGTACCGAAATAAAGACGAATTCGAACTTTATGTTACAGTGATATCTTACTATTGACACAAGGTAAATAATTTCGTAGTTGCAGGAAATTCAGATGAAAGTCAAAACGAGTGGAGAAATAGGTTCAGTATACAAACCTTAAAAAAAATTTAAAAAATAAATAAATAAATAAAATTAAAAAAAAAAATAATAATAATAATAATCACAAGATGTATAGATGAAGGAAAGTTGAAATATAACTGATAAGTGAGATGGATAATGTATAGTTTACGTAATTGGGTCTAGCTGGAACCCTGGATTATAGTCATTACTCTTAGATCTCGTCTTAAATATTGGTAGGAGATATGGTATGTTCTGGTCTGATTTTGTTATTTTGTTTCTCGTGTCTCACTTGTTTCTGGTTCATTGCAATTATTATCATTAATCAGTTATTGTCGAACTGCTATAACCGCTGCTGAACATTCTATACTGAAGTCATTGGAATGTCGAGTTGATACTCTGATCGAAACGACCTAGAGACCTGAAATCCCTGAATTATTATTTGATTGCCCTTTGTGGTTTTATTTTTCGTTTAGGAGTTGCATTAATGTTGTATTATTTGGAAAAAAAAAGTTTAAATTTGATGAACGGAAGATCGACGATCAAAACCTGTATAATCGCAAACATTATATTGTTTACTCCTGTGTATTTTGTTTATTTAGTCTATTTTATGCATAACGTTTGCTGTGTACCATCGCTATATGCTATGTACACGCTATTTCGTGGTTTCACATTATGAAGTGGACGACGATTATCATTTCTGGTCAGATGACCTTATAATTTATTTTACAGACCGATGCAGTACGTCTTAAATTAACTGGTACTTTACTATTCGGGTGCCTTCGCATATCGCTAGAGCGACATGAAGGCCCACAAAATCGCGTGAGGTACAAATTTTTTATTTGAGGATCATTTACAATAATTACATGTATTGTACCTTCCGTTGAATAAAAGTAAAAAGTAAAAAAAAAAATGATGATGGTAGACCAGGGAAGATACCATCATCATTAGTTGCTCGTTTACAACAGCTCCTATCACCATTTCAATTTATTGAAGTGTTCTTGTTGTTTTTGTCTCACTGAATTGTGAATATCATTTCTCGGTGATATTTGAAAAGAATTTCACTTAAAGGGACGATTATCTAACAGGTACCTTTTTACTTTTCACCAATAACGGTAGCAGCGACGAGACTTACGAGATAAAACGTTCCCAAACTCGAAGATCTTCGAAAGTCCCCAGCTAAAGATAAATGGGAAGGATTTTCTCGGCGTCGGTCGCTTCAGACAGTTGCAGCACTGCAAAAGACGGAATCTTGAATTGAATTACCCGTTTGCTTTATTGTTAAGTTTCAAATGGGTGTCTATTTCCATTTGTGGGCTTTTTAAGTTTAGATTTGTCCTCTTTTCTTTTCAATTATAGTGTAATTTAAAAAAAAAAATGGACTAACACCTCGTTTCCCAAACTGTGCTCCGCGGAACCCTTGGGGCTCCGCGGCCATTCCTCAGAGACTCCGCGACCACTCCTGGACTCCAGTAATGGAGCTCCGCCATTAAAATTGGTAGCATTTTAGGGGCTCCGCCGTTGAAATTGGTTCTAAAAAGGGCTCCGCAAGACAAAAAGTTTGGGAAACACGGGATTAACACATGTATGTTCAAACAAAATGACAGTTTCATGGAGTCAGACGTAATCGTATAAACAAAGCTGAAATATCTACCTTAGACTTTCATAGTTTAAATGGTATTTTAAAAAATAAAATTAGTGTTTCCTCAAAATTTTGTTATAAATACATTGTATCAAACGATCGACCGAATTGTTAAGGTTGCCGATTTCTTTAATAAATACCAGTAAAGTTCTTTCTAGGAAAACGAATGAAGAAAGGTGAGGTTAAATTTTTTTGTTTAGAATTTTGAATTTTTTTATTTTAGCAAGAGACTTTTTTTTGTTAATTTAGTTCGCTGTAGGATTACCGCACCCTCGTGTCTCTATGGATATATGTGAGGGGCGGGGCAGGGAAGGGGATTGGCAGCTGGAATAGCCAGGCTGCAGGATCCACCTTTAAGCTCTGGACTCCCTAACTAATGGAAGCTCAGGGGTGACGCCAGTACTACAGGATCGAATAAACGAAAGCCTGCGCCGGGAATCGAACCCGGGACCATCCGCTCAATAGATTTACTGGAGGCCGACATTGATAAATGATTCGATCCAGATATTTGCGGGCCGATAAATGATTCGATAATAAGCGATTTCAGTCAATACAAGGTCAGGAAAATTTAGATCGAACGACTTTCCCATTTACATCTACGTATAGCGCTTTGGGAGAACATTTATTATTATTTTTTTATTTCTCAGAGTGAACAATGATATTTGGAGTAAAATAAAAAACTATAAACAAAATCAGCAACTCAGCAAAAAGCAATTTTCGTTTTAACTATTACATCGTAACTTATAAACTCCAAAATACCTTCTTAAATAGTTTAGGAGTTTCACAAAACACGTCTTCTTTATAATATACTTTCATCAATGATTCAGGAATTTCATTAAACAGGTGTTCAAATATTGTAAAACTTGACGACACTTTGTCATTCTCCTGATTTTCCAAATAATCTGGCCACTCGGCCACCCTGCCACTAGTACGAACATACACCGTGTATAACAATGTGCAATGCACACAACAAGGTCGGAAATCACGGGAGAAAAGATTGGCAAAACCAAAATTACATTGAATATGACTGATACCTTCCGATCCCTAGAATAGACAAGTGCCGCCAAACACAATTACAAGTCACATTGGAGACGAAGGAATCGACCCGGAATGCTGCCGCATCATCAACGCATCAACGTCACTCGCAATTGACCAACACTAATGCTGAACATCTTGGTTGGGGCAGACGGTGCCCATCGCCACCAGATGCCGCCTCCGACGATCCATAAGCACGAATACGCTTCGAAAACAAAATGGCGTCGATCAAAAAGCATCGCCGCCGGCGGGGACATTCTCTCGCTTTCCGTTCCGCGCAATAACACAGATCAATATAATACAGAAGATATACAAAGATTCGTCAATCACTTCTTCTAAATGAAAGAATGGACGTCAAACGGAAAAGATAAAAGGAAAGGTTGAGAATGGGGGAGGACGAAAACGCGGCTTTTTAGGTGACGGCGATATACAGTTGAAAGAGAATGGGGGATCAGAAAAAGATGATGGGATAAAGGCAGGATTTACCGAACTCTCATCACGCATCAGCTAGGGAGTGCTGCCAACCGACCTAAACCCGTTTTCCAATCGAAATGGCAAACATTTTAGGATGTTAAATTCAAGAAAAAGACAGCTAAAAATTTGAAAATTTTAACCACTACCGCTGTTAGCAATTTCAAACTTTCCTTGTCTTTTTCATTCCCCCGTTAAAATGTTAAAAATTATGGAAATTTCTAACAAGCATGAAAAATTACAAAATATATATTTTAATCCCAAATCAAAAATTTGATTGCATACAAATTAGAAAAAGAGGACACAAAATGTACAGTTTACCTACCACGAATGACCACAAGCATCATCCTTAATCATCCCCTTAATCATCATCCCTTAACATAAGTACATAAGTACGAACCGATGGCTCAGTGGGTATGGGGACATGCTACGAAGCCAACGGTCCCGGGTTCGATTCCCGGCGCAGG
>JAUJYS010000148.1:0-29791 GCA_033995665.1 Melogona broelemanni | reverse complement strand
CATATCTCCAAAGAGACACGAGGGTGCAGTATTCCTATAGTGCACTAGGCGCTACGGTGAATTAAAAAAAAAAAAAAAATATATTCGTTTCCGTGGTAATGGATAAAATGTGTTCTTCTGACCTTATCCCTCAGGCACGTGAGGTACAGAATCTTCTTCTGTGATATTCTCTACAGTGAGGGGAATTTCCCTAGTAAAAATATACATAGTAGAAGCGAATATAGTAGTTGTGGAAGAAATAGGACGTCTTCATCCCAGGCTGGACATTTGATCCCCGCCGTTGTCCCCTCTGGGGATGCTTGCGGGTGTATGGCTCCCTTTGAAGCTGGATAGCTGGTTAGCTGGATCTCTAGAAATCGCACATAAGCCTTAATAGCAATATTTGAATGAGATTTACAGTTTCGAATTCTTAAATTTTTCATCGCTCATCAGATTTCGAGTTGGGATTGGTTCTCTTGAGGACATACGAAGTACGGTAACCTGGCGAGGGAGAAGGCTATCTCGGGGTCGCCGGGTGCCTGCCTGCTGCTGATATAGCTGCGGTTGTGCCGGCACGGGCGAAACCGGTGGTGTATCTATACCGCCGGTTTCGGCACGGGTCCCTTCTCATTCCCCCTCCTCTCCTCTTACTCTTTACCCCGAACCACTAGTTTCGCTGTCTTAATTCCGGACAACCGACATATTTCTTTTTTTATCCGACATCACTCTGGCTCAAGTGCAAAAGCTTCGCCACCATTTCTACGCGCGTTGTCCCTCCCTCCACTTTCCTCCATCAGGGGATCAACATTTTACCCAAATGCGGGCTGGCTGCCGTTTTACAGGTAATTCCCATAGTCACCTGTGACCTGGTCCATACTGTAAAAACATCAAACGTTAACTCTAATATAAATGTTATTAAATGTTTTCTCAATGATATGAAAAGACTACGGCCATTGTTCCATTAGTCGCTTTTTTGTATATCTGGGCTAAGTTTTCGCTTGGGAGATCGCAAATACATGTGTATACGCATCTAATGATTATGAACAAACTACTTTGTATATTGATAAATACCAAAATTTATAGACATCATCAACTGCAGGGACTGCCCTAAAATTGACTTTATTTTGGCATTTCGACTGCTCATTTCCATGCCTGAAATCACATTAGTTTGTCTTTTAAATATTACCTAGAAGTATTTGATTACTTCGTTTCAGCACAAGCATCTATCTGGTTGCTTCGTTTGTACATCCAGGAATCAATGGATTGAATTGGGTCTTAGGAGTTTATGAGGCGTTTGCTTGCCGCCGTCTACATATACATTTTCCGCGTGCATAATATGCGAGCTGATAAGTAAATGATATCGTCGGTTCGTCCCACAAAGTCATTCCGCTGTTTCTTCCACCTTCTCCCCTCCATCCCACCATACCGTAGCTTCGATTAGATTCCCACTCGGCGCTTTCTACGAGATCATATCCTGTCCCACCATCCTCCTCTCCACTGCACCACCCTGTTTTCCCCTCAACCCAAAGCTCCACATACATAACCACCTGAGACCCACTGCAACGCGTGACGTTTGTTCTAGATCTCGTTGACGGTTTTCGAAGTCAACTGAGGATCGTTACCGACCTTTGTTTCTAATCATGCACTACATTCCTCTTCTTCAGAAGATTCAACCCAGAGATGCCTGCATGCGAATTATAGCAGTTTCATTTGTACTTTACAAATAATCAAAGTTGTTTCATCTAGCAAACAATTCATCTTGTCATTTATTTGAAATATTTCAATAGTTATCAGGTACACGTTAAATAACCACACCTAGGCGATAAGTTTAATAAAAAAAAAAAAGATTTATCAAGGTTCCTACCAGCGACATCGCATGACAATTACTACACTCCGTCCATAACCAGAGATCCGCCAAGATATTTTTTCCGAGTGTACATTGGTATTGCACTGTGATCTCACGAGGATACTCGGGCAAATGTATTTCTCATTGCGCCCGGCATCATCGTCATATACATGCAAGCGCGTACGTATCTACCCCCAGCACCGCCCCCTTACTTTTCGCATCGTACACGTCACTCCGAGAAGTTGCCCCATCGTTTAACAGCATCTTTGACTCGATCAAAACCGAAATGCGGTGTGATGCCCGCCCGTTCCCCCGTCTGATCGGTCTGCGCATGCGCACCGCCCGCTATCTCGCGGTAGCGCGTTTGGAACACACGCTACGGCGCGTGACACGTGTCGGTCTGAAATATGTTGCCCATTATATTTTGGCGAGCGCGACCGACCGGCCGTTTTAGGTTCATGTGCTACTCGCGCGCCGTCGCCTGTTTATGCTCAGTGTTGGGTAGGAACAGAACTTTTCCGTTTCGTTTCTAGCAACGGGTTTCTTCTCCATTACAAAAATATCCCATAGGATTACCCTATTGTAGCCACTTTAACTATCCTATCGTTCAATCTTATGTGACTTCTTTCGGACTGAGCTATATTATCTAACATTATTATTTTAAACAATCCTTTCAATTAAAGCAATCCTTTATGAATCCTTATGAGTTCAATCCAATTGAACTATAGTATCCTAAAGGATTGTTTTTTAAGTTGATAGCTTTTCGACTCCTAAAGAAATGAACTAAAGGATCCTATAGTTCAATCTTATATGAATGTACTTCCATTCCCAAAGAAAGGCGTGTGTACGAATTTCTCTCTCCCGAAATATACCGGAGATCTCGGCCGGGAATCGAACCCTCGTCACGGGAATTATTTCTCGACGCGCTAACCACTACGCCACATGGTACCTCTAAGCATTGGTGCAGCCATCCGACATGGAGCGTCCCGCCACCATTGCCTACGCAATTTGCTCCGATAAACAAACAGTTTCACGGCTCTGTATCGGTCAGAGGCGAGCCGTGAAGCATTCTTTTACCGCTATTAAACGCAGGGATGAGTTAGGGGTGTGAGGGGGGTGGATGATGAGGGGGGGATGGAGGGCTGAGTGGTTCGTCGGGACCGGGGTGACGGTAATGGCCGCCGCGCCGCGCTGTATCTATCGCATCTCCGTCAATTTCCTAGAGTTTTCTGTACCATTAATTCTTTAGTGTATAATCTGATAAAGCGACGACTCAATTGTATGGCTATCAGAGCGCTCTTTTGTCGCCCGCGCCCGAACGGGGATAATGAATGGCGGGGTTTTCTGGCCGGTCTTTGCCGGCGCTTTTACGCTCTTTTGCCACTGGAGAGACCACACGCGTTTCGTATGGGCTTAGCGCGGTGGCTGGAGACTGGAGTGAGATTTCTTGGAGTCGTTAAAAGCGCGCTCTGGTGTCGAAAAATTGCATCTCGGATCTTTGAGTTCTAGGAAATAATAACATAGAAACCAATTATGAACGTGAATTTTTTAATGTTTCTGGGGCTAGATTTTTGGTGCTCGAAGTCAGTATATATCGCAGACATAAAGTATTCAGAAATGTATAGACAAGCATGACTATATTTTTTATTAATTCCGCTCGATTTAGAAGTTTGAATAGATTAATACTGTATTTGGAAGAACAACTTTTATTGAAAGGATCTAGTTGTAGTCGCTTTCATAATTAAGGCGATTTTAACTGCACATGTACAGATGTATTAAGTGCGTGTTGTCTCACCTTAAATTACGACCGAAGTTAATTTATTTTAAACCACAAAATTGGATTTTCCCAATAAACCAGAAGATAAAAATAATCTGCTAAAATGAAAAAAAAACAGTTAAAAATTAAGGTGCGTGAAACATGTAATGCTACCATTTTTGTCATAGCAATAGTGCAACGGTGCGAAAGTACCATAACGCATGCTAAACAAAAGTTCCGCCAGGGATAGGCAAATACACAAGACACCTGTGCAAGGCGGTACAGCAACACTTTGCTCGCTTACTTTTTCAGGGGTAAAACTTCATCGCGTTGGCAGCTTTGAATGGAACAAATTCTCGCAATCTCTGCGTGCCTTTTGGCGCTGTTTTATTTTTGACTTAATTCATTTGGCATATTAATGAATACATCGTCTTCCCATATGACCAAATGGCCAATATACACACATGTTTAATATACACTTTTCTTTGTTATTTATAATCAATTGACTCCCAGGTGTTTGAGTACTTTCAAATTTTGGGATGTAACTCGATTTTTATTTTTGAAAGATTTTCATACAGAAATACATTTATTTGTATGATGAGCCTGCTGTATCACAAGCAGTTTATTGATGTGATTACTACCTACGTTCGTATATATAATATTTTAATTTGGTGTTAACACATATTATTAATCACTAAAATAAAATGAAAGCGCACGCCGAGATATGTGAAATTATGACTTGAATTCTCTAGATGTTAATGAAATTACTAATTAGTTTAAGATGGAATATAAAATAGTTAAAATTCTGTGCGATTTGACTATTGCTATACTCCATTATAAACTAGTTAGTAATTAATATACTATTAACTCAAGCTCAAAATTTAACAGAAAAAAATAAGCTGCTGATCTGGGTACTTTACTGCTTCCGAGTGAAACTTCTGTTCATCGCAGCTCCGCTATATACCCCCACGAACGCCTTTTATGTCTATTGTTTCGGCAATCCTTTGTTCTACGGCTGGGTTTAGCCATAGTTTCCGTCTACCGCGAATAGATTAAACGAAAGCTATTCATTCACGTGAACAGCTAGACTGGATGGCAAGCAGAAAAGAAGAAAAAAATGCCATTAGCGATCGTTAATTGGATTATTCAAACGCTCCTGGGTTTAAAAACTACTCTCAGCATCTCTCTCTCTCTCTCGCTCTGTGATGTTACATTGCCACGGGTTAAGCAAGCGGCATCTTGCGCTACCATTTGGGGGGGAGCGGGGGGGGGGGCTTATACCCTCAGCGTCGACCTCTCAGAATCCAATTTGTCGAACAAAATGGGAACCGGTGTTATGGGAGGTTCGTTTTTTGATCCGGTGTAACTGGAGTCTCTCTCGATATTCATTTTGCAAAACGGCTCCGTAGCTTGGTACGAATCCATCCGCTACATAAAATGGAATCGTCATATGAGCTGTCGTGATGACCTGGAATTAGCTTAACGGAAAAAAAAATATTGTTGACCTAGGAGATGAATAACAAATATGAAAAAGTGTAACCTAGACCATTTAGGGAACGATACGGCAACTTTAAGACGTTTGTATGAGTGACGAGAGAACACGACAAACAATATAAAAAGGAAATAAAGGAATAATATTATTTTATCATTATTATAATATTATTATATTATTAATATAAATTTATTTCGTTTATATGTCGTTTGTGGTGTTCTCTCGTCACTCATACTAACGTCTTAAAGTTGCCGTATCGTTTCCTAAATGGTTTAGGTTACACCTTTTTCATATTTGTTTCTTAAACGGCTCCTAATATCCTTTACCTTTGAGATTAATAACGGCCACGTATTATCAGTTGTCAAATCAGTGCTGGCGTCAAAATCGTCAAATTTATTCATTGAAACGCTTTAGTGGTTATAAGAGATTAAAAAGTGTATTTGATATACTCGGTATTCGTACTTTAATAATATCGCATGATGGGGATATTTTTTAATTTGAGCAGATGCCAATGCCTATGATATTTCATTCAAATTGTGGCTGTTGAGACGTTTTTAGAAAACAAACCATCTGATAGTGACAAAGCCAACATGGGCACTCAAGCTAACGCTGACCGACACCGAACACAGCTTATTAAATAAAAATTCCGTTTAAAATTATTTTATTTTATTCCGTTAAAGCTTTATTACATATGTAAAGTTACGCTCGTATGTTAAAAATGTAAAGTTAAATTTGAAGTAATTGATTTTATTCCATTAAAATTATTTGAATTCAAATGCTGGTTTTGCACATTAAAAACGACTGGCTCAAGTTCCGTAGATTTACTCTAGAAAATTTGGACTAATTAATAAGTGTGCAATATTCATAATATTTGGCTCAACTATCCTTAAAAAAATTAATTTGAAATTCGAAAAACAATGATTGAAATAGCAATGACCTTCGTTAGGAAACGTCAAAAAATTAAGATTTTTCACGGGCGAGCACGATTTTTTGTCAAGCCGACCCCGGCATAAGAACAATCGCGCCATTATATTTCCCGTAATTTAGTTCGCCGAGACCGCGACTCCGTCATTCCACGACTTCATCCAATCACCGTTTCCCCCATTTTCTTTCGTCGCGTAATTTGAATAGCTTCCAGCGTGTGGGAGTCGGTGGAATGGGGGAGTGGGCGGCGTTGGGGGTGGAGTTGCCTAGGGTGGTCCGCCCCACCGAATCTAAAAAAATCCCGTTACCCATTAAACTTTTTTTTCCTCCCCGCCTCGTCCTTCCTTTTACTATTCGCTAGCAGCTGCTTTTGTTTAATGGCAGTAATCTAGTCGATTCTTAGCCCGTTCTTTATGGAACTCCTCTGATTGTCCTCTTAAATGGGACGGCCGCTTGTCTTACGTAATTGCGTATTATAAGACATTGGTAGAGCGAACTCTCTCTGCTTAGATGCCCCGGTCGAGGGGTCGGGTGAATTGTTTGAGATTCGAGATGGTTGGTGGGTGGGGGGAATAGCGGTGGAAATGATGATGATGAAAAAAAAGTGGTAGCGATAGGAAAGAGGACGGGGGCGATGGAAAATCACTGGCTGTGATTGGTCGACGGTGTTGAAACTATCCCCATCCCCCCACACGCCCTATATAGTTCGATGAGATTTATTTTTACGCCGTCATCAAGAATGGAAACAAAAGTCTTAACATACTTAAGGGATTCGTGTCAGTCACTCGAAATGATCGTTTTTGATTCGGCCGCGTTTTGTCTCTCGTTCTTCGGTGTTGGAGGCTGGAGTGGGCTGGGGGGGATCAGTTCATTATAATTAAATTGACATTGGGAAACGAGAGTGTTTCCTATATCACTCACTCATTAAGAATTAATTTACAAAAAAAAGCTACAATTTTTAAATAATTATATTTCATTATTGGCAACCAAGCCCGATAAAATATATCTTTATTCTTAAATTTTAATGTGGTACAAAAAGTACATGATTTAGGAGAAACCTTTAAAAATCTTTTATTGAATTTGGCCTTGATTTTATTTTTATCTTTTGATTGCCTTTGCCTTTCTATCTTTCAACTTATTTTAGGTTTTATCCGAAAAAATGTGCATGTTGCGGTATATTAAAATCCTTGGAATTAAAAAAAAAAACTGATTATAAATACCACCAATGATGGTTATATTCTTCATGGATTTCCGAAATATTGGTTTGAATCTAAGTTTTTATTTACCGCGGCATAGTTGTAGTAGGTAAATTATACATGTAAATATGAGCATAAACAAAAATGAAAGTTAATTTGTAAATTTGTAATCTCTCCTTTTGAACTCACCTTTGGATCTATTTTTACCGGTATATTTAAAATTAAAATATTAAGTTAATTAATAAATATCAGTAAAGCTCAACTGACTGAATTTCTTTAATTAAGAGATGATCCTTTTTTTGTAACGATCCGCTTTCGCGTTAAAAGGTTGAAACAAAAGAGGCCTGTTTTTATGAGCCGGGATTTCAGGAAATTGTTTAACAAAGAAAAAAACTTATTCTTTTTTTCTAGTACCTACTAGCTACTAGCTGTCGTGAAATGCTACGTGTGTGTATACGGTACATGTATAGTGGAGAAGTGGTGGTGGAGGGGGGGGGGGTGGTTGCCAGACTCGACATAACGCAGCGCAGATTGTTATTGCGGGTTAAATGGCGCACTTTTACGCCTGATGCGTGCTGCATATGCATAGCCTTACGGAGAAGTTTTTGCGGGGAGGAGATTAAGGGCAATTGCCCAGGGGCCATCACAAAAAAATAAAGCGCTTTGAATTATAACCCAAAAGGGTGTTCTACGTGTTGACGTCCGTGTGAGTCTGTCTCTCTTTTGGGCGCTGTTCCGGAATATGTTCCCCTAACCGTTTCAATTTAAAGGTGGTTCCTATATCGTCGATGTCATAGACGTCGTATATTATTACAATTGTACATAAATTACTCAAGTTGTCCATGCAATCTAAAGCCATGAAAAATTTATTAATATTACCATTTGGGTAAAATTAGTAAACAATGGTACTCAAGTTACGCTTGAATTAGATTTCAAAATGTTCTGTCAAATATCGTGGCGCGAAATTATATTTTGTTTGGAGGTCCGGGTTCAAATCTCGTTGTGACTGCAATATTTTAATTAAAGCACTGATAAATATTCCCATATCCTCATCGCTAAACGGATTCTGTGACATACGCCAGACGGATGACGGTGTTGTGATCGCATGTGTGTGTGCCCATGGCGGTACTTCTACCGAGGAGGCCCCCGTAGATATGCAGAAATGAATGGCCGCCTCTATCTCTCCAACGCCGGCACTAGCAAGAGAGAGAGAGAGAGAAAGAGCGCGTCGCGCTTTTTAATCCAGAAATAATAGAGGCCCTCATCCATAATACTTGAGCACCGGGGTTTCTTGACGCGAGTTCTCATTAGGACATCACGTGGCGTTTTTTAATGTTCAACAACACGAGACCCACTCTCTCTCTCTCTCTCTCATTCCTTTTATCCCCAACGCACCCCACCCCCTCACCTGCCAACCTTTCTATCCCCCTTCACCCCACTCTTCCTCTACTTTTTCCCTCGTTCGGTCGTTCCCCACTCGCCGTGTTTTATATAAAAACGAGATGTGAGTTCCAGATAGACATTATGCGCGCTGTGAAGATGAAAAAAAAAATACAGCCCAGAGATGAAATTAAACTACGGGCAGGCAAAAATCGTGTCGTTTTTTTTTCTCGCTTATCGACACAATATAGAGATGCTTATGGGGACATTTTTTTCTATTTAGGTTTTGGAAGGCCAGTAAGAAATCATTTCTTTTATTGATGCCTATCTTTCTTGAGTTGAAGTTTATTTTTTTTGAAATCATTGCATTTTTTGTAAACTATTTATATTGAATATTTGCTCTACTAATTTTTTTTTTGTTTGAAATAAACTTTATATTAATTTAACAGCCGATAAAAAATTAGTTGGTTAATTAAAAAAAAAACCAACTTAACTATGTTTGAAGGGCATCATCCAGACAACAATTTGAAATACTTAAAAAACACATTAAAAAACACTATATTTTTTAATAGAAATTTTGATACCAACAACCGTCAATCTATATTTGCATTGACGTTGTTTAACAAAATCTATTATACTTAAAATGGATGAGCGCTAATTCGGCAAAAATATTTGAAAAATTGAATTTTAATTTTAGATTCCAATGGCGCAATGCCGTTCATAAATTCTTGGCAACGAAAAAAAAAAATGATAACGGATTACGATTTGATACTCACCCCAGATATCCACGATTCTGGGCAGAATAAGAGCGAGAGTAAAAAAAAAAAAAAAAACACATGCACATTCCCGTGTTCAACTAAGACCTATTATACACGAGACCCAATCAATGCTTCAAATCACGAAATGAGCGCCATATACCATTATTCCTATACAACATGCACATACATATACGTGTACATGTCGCCTGTGTCGGGGTCTGTTCTAGTGAATTGTCCCTACAACCTAACCTGTGGTGCCGTCGGGCACGTAGTCTTGAAAATGCCTCTAATATAGAGTCGTGAGGAGAGATGGAGGGGTGACATTAGCGTTACCCGTATGCGTGGGTGGATGGGGCGATAGTTTTTTATGAGCCCCCCGATTTTATTCCGCGTAGGAGCCGTTTGTGCTAGGTCTGGTGCTGTATTTTCCAGTTCGTCACTTTAAATAATGGAGTCGTATTCATTGTCTCATTTCGTTTTACGCGAGCCCGAGCGGAGAAGTTAAATTAAAAGGGATTATTACGGGTACGCATTTACCTTAATGTACAGTTAAAGGTTATGGGGATATCGGAGAGACCGGCTGCGTCTGCTGGTGCCGAGGATTTCAAGGGCCGGTCCCAGAAGCCATGTCTTGGGGGATCCGGAGGCTTTTGGCAGTTCTACCAGTCAAAAGTGAGAATGTCAGACGTTACGTATCTTGGAGCAATGAATCTAATAAAAAATTCCTTAATTGCAAAATCAACATCGATGAATCCAAATACAAATGCTTAAAAATCGTATACAACACACATGTAATTTATCCCGCATATGAACATGGGATCAATAATTTTTTTAGCTTTAAATTTCATTTAAGAATATGCAAACAAAATAATAACGTGTAAAATTTTAGGACATATCTTTAATCTTTTGTGGTGTTAAAAAACACTCAATTGTAATTCACCATACACTTTTCATGAAGTTGTAATTAATTCCACGCTGTACATGTATTTTATTGAAATCACAATACAAACCTCACGAGCGAAATTCCTAACTCCGATGTTTTCTTTTTCTTTTATACATGTACCAAGGTATTGTGAACCCGATATCGTCGCACAACACAAGTTGGTCACTCAATCATCTGAAAGGTAAATATAAATTTGATAATGCTGAAAATTGTGCAGTTATCACAAAATTGTTTAACTAGAGTCAATTTTTGTCATCGATTAAAAAAATATTAAAAATGAGATTAAAAATAGACGTTTAAAAATCAATTCTCAATGCCGTTAAATGTATTTTTGCTACTTGTTTGTTTGTGAGCATATTACCTTTTTTTGCAATTTGTGATTTAAGAATCACAAAAGCCTGGCTCCAGCTTTAACTGCAACTGCAGTATACTGAAACACACACTCGTTCGCGGGGACAACCAGAGGCGAGGCTGCAGCCACAGGTACACCTGTAATGGGACTTTATTTTCCATGGCTGCGTCTCCATAAATGCATGTAGGGCCAATGTATTACACATGTAATGCATCCATGTACGCAGCTATTAACGTCACGGATCGACGACGCAGTATATCAACACTCCCTCCTCTTTTACCACCCACTTACCCTCCCCAATGCGTAGATGAGTATATTTGCGTGTGTGACTAACTAATCATCTCCGAGCCTCGTGATCTAAGTGCTGTCAAGCGCTTTTTCGCCGCGGCCACATTAGTACATGTACTCTCTCTGTAGAGATATTCTCGCTACGTATCATATCAATGATGGAAACGCGTTGAGCGACTCTGTAGAACAGTGGTGGACAAATTGCGGCGTATCTTGAGTTTACCTTGCGTAACCGCGTGCTTTTTTTGGACAATCAGTGATTGCTAATCACTATTGAATGGCGCACTTCAAGAGGTGTTGTAAACATGTTGTCTTACGATTGCAAACATTGGAGGTATTACGATTGCAAACATTTTCCGATTTTGCATCGCCAAATTTGTCTCAATAAAAGTCCAAAATTTATTTAAAATTTCAATTCAGTAGTGTTTTGTACGATTTAGCTTAAAATGCAAAAAGAGAATCGAAATAAGAAATTAAATAGAGAGAAAGCTAAAAGAGTTTTGGGGTTGCTTGTTGGCTATTGAATATCGCTTTGGACAATGTCAGCGGGACACCTTTTCACCAGTATGCCGGCATCGAATAGAAAGAAAGCACGCGCCGGGAATCGTACTAGGAAACTTCGCGTCAAAGTTGATCCCCATACCTGCTGGGCTATGACGAGTCAAAAATTCTTCTCAGAAATACAAAATTTTGCGCGTTGAGACAAAATTAACAAATTTACAAAGCTACTATGGTCAAACAGGATGATACAAGCGTGTCGCTCAGAAAATGCATACTGTTTAAACACAAAACAAAATATCGTACAGTGTGAAATTAATGTAAAAATGAATGACTAGACTTTTGTTGGCTATTTTCCCTCTTGCCTGCACGAGGTACATATGCACATCTCATTTTGAAGATGCACAGATTTACCGTATACATTTTGAAGAATTTACTGCGCGTTCTAACGCTCCTGCTAAAAACGCATTGGTGGCGACGAGCCGTGTTCGAACAAGTTCGCCGACCATTGCTGTCAACACAAAAATATACATATCTCCATTTATTTAGTTATGCCCGCGTATCTGTCGCCGTATATGCTGTCCAAGAGTTGCATCAACTCCCATGCATATACATACATAGACGACGAGCGAAATGGATTCGGGTTCGCCAGATATGAAAGTGGGGTGGTGATGATGGTGGTGGGGGGCGTTCGTCGCGCGAAAACTATTTCCAGTTTACATAATTCATGACAACCTGACATCTATGTAAAAGCGGGGCGGGATTTTTGAGTCTCTCGGAAAACACGCTAAGTACCCGCCTCTACATGTGTCGGACCAGTTAAGTATACACGCTAGTCGTACACAGTGTCGTTGTGTAAGTTGACTTAAGTAGCACTCTCTCTGTGTGTGTACGTGTGTTAGTCCGCCTGCGTACAGTCAGGTTGGTGGAGGAACGAGCGTCGGCGCTAGTGCGCGCGAGGGCTAATGTTCTACACATAAAATCCAATTCTGCGCGCGCCAAAAGGTGACACGACAAACACATTACAGCCGGGTGTCCCTGGCGAATTTCCGCGCGCGACGCCGCGGTACGACAATGGGACAATGCGCGCGCGCGCGCGTCGACACCCCTCGTTCCCTCGCCACGTAACATCGTAGTGTAGTCGCCATATTTGTCTCCTAGATAGTGGTGGGCGCCACGCTGTGTGGTACAAGTTTTTTTTAACGTAAAGCCTGAATCGTGTACTATCCATTTTTTAACGCGTCCGGACTTGTCCGATACTCTGACGAAAGTTCTTGCAAATAAAAAATAGGGATTTTCTTGCTCAATGAATTAAATTATTCGCGTGTATACGAATCTTACTAGAAAAATTTCGACGGTGTCGTTCCGGGATTCGATCCCGCGAGCACGAGAACAAAAGACACGCTATCCAAGAAGCCACACATCATCTCTAATTATCTGTCGCGGTCATTATCTTGAAAGGTGGAATTTTAAAAGTGCAGGGCGACGAGGACGTCGATGATATAAGACGTTTTTTTAATTGAAAGGGATAGGGAACATAGTCCAGACCAGCGTCGAAAAGAAAGAGGAACAGAGTCTGGTGAACTCAATTTTATTAATGGCGGACGAATTTTAAGAATGTGCATTCTTTTTTATGAAATTCAAAAATTGCCAGGTCAAGAAAGAACACTGTATTTCACTAAAATCCATTCGCCCTTTCTTTCTTTTTTAATGATTCCGGAAACTTATTGAACGCCCCAAATGCATGTAAATGCCTGAACTCCACCAGAGGGCGACAATTACTCGAACGTCGTTTCTATAAAAATTTGGATTTTTCTTGGAAAACAAACTGCAAGTATTTTTTCTCGCCGGTCACACGAGGGCATTCCGTGTCTGGAAAAAATCCTCATCGCGGCCAAGTACACGAGGAATTTAAATATTTAGTCTGTGGCGAAAAAAGGACAAACGCAAAGAGGTTGATACACGCGAGATGGGATCCTTTTTTTCTGCTTGCTCTGCGGCAGATCGAATTCCGATATCAAAATCCCCCTTGGGGTCCCCCAGGGCCATCTCTGACAGCCTTTGATACAGTTACGGCGCCATCAGGCCCATCGAGGTCTCCTAAGTCCTCTTAGGGGGGAGGGGAGGGGATACCCTTTTTTGTCCCTTCTCGCGCTCTTCCTCTCCCTACCACATGAATAAATAGACGAGTCAATGGATATGCAGATCTATGGTCAGAATTAAAATGGCGTGCCAGACCGGACATAAATGTCGCTAAAAGCGTGTCTTAGAGCTCCTCTCCAACACGATGTCATGTTTGAACAGCGACAAAATTTCTGTCTAGCAATATTGCCAGCTCTCACATGCTAGCTCTCGGATAACAGGATATACATGTAAATGCCTCTAAAACATGTTTTAGAGCACCTTTACAACAAGATGTCACGCTCGAACAGCGACGAAATTTCTCTTTATCAATATTGCTAAATCTCGAGCAACTGAGCATGCTCGTCGGGTGCACGCGAGGGTAGCGCTCCGAGACGCGCTCTAGAGGAAAAGTTGAACATGCTCAACTATCGCTTGGACAATTTTGAAGAAGCACATTTCCACCAGTGCCCCTCACATATTGCCATAGCGACACGAGGAGTACAGAATCTCTTGAAGTGATGTTCATTCAGTACAGTGATCTGGAATAAAAATAAAATTATTTCTAAATAATATCGTAATCGTAGAAACACTTTGTGACAATCTCCATTTCAAACAGTCCAAAATCATTGCATCGTATAAGGACAGATACACGTACACACGCGTACAGTAGATTAGAGCAAGTTTATCCGGCTCACTTTGCGCGATTTTCGAACAGCGTGCTTTGGCTATTTGCTGTCCAATTATGTCCGAATCTTCTGCTGACCATTAGCGTGCTACGTCAGGTGGGAGTAGGGGGTGGAAGTGGGGGATGAGGAAGAGGAACTAGTCGCCACTCGATAAGCCAATACATTTATACTGTAGGGAATTGTCCCCCATCAGCCAGTTAATGGACACTTTCGGACGCGAAGGGAGATTCGATAGTGCCCGACTGACCCAACTAGTCACGGGCAGCAACAGCAAAGTGGACGTGGGGTCTGCTTTGGCCGGACAGCCGGACGAGCGGGATTCGCATCTGGTGGGTGGGTAGGTGTTGACTGAGAGTGGGCACTGGGTTCGACCAACCTTTTCTGAAGAAGGGCCGCAAATCAAAACTTATGGTGATTTGTTGGTTAAAAAATCAGCATCTACGTTGGTCAGATTCCTACTTAATTTTTCAAGTAGTTAATCAAGAAACAAGACCTTATACTTGCATTAATTAAGTTCTGAGATCAAATTCGAGTTCGCGGTGAGGCGGGCTCGGGTTTAATTCCCGGCACGGGCTCTCGTTTAGTCGATCCAAAGGTACTAGCGAAAAGGTGTCCTTTGGGCATTGCCAGAGCAACACGAAGGATAAAAAATCTTCTGTGATGATATTTACATAGCGATTGGAATTTTAAAAAATTATTAAATAAAATAATAAATCAGATTACAAAATTAGATATAATATAAAATTAAAATTAATGTAAAATTAATATTCAATTAAATAATAAATCTAATTTCAACATCAAAATGTGACTTCAATGTGCAAATGCAAATAAAATTACATATTGCAAATTAGATGAAAATATGATCTCCAAAACCAGCTTTTTTTAATGTAAATATTTTGTTTGGTACCAACAGAGCAGAAATATCAAAGGAGATCGTTAAAGGTTCGAGTTACTCTCACCAGGATCGCCCCTTAGATGTCAATTGTACAACCGAATAAGTAGATTACTTAGCTTCCCCCCCCCCTCCTCCATCGTTCCATCGTTCATATACCCCCATCATGCCCCGTGGCTACTAAAAAATGCTATTCATTTAAGGCCTATTAACCAGATTCTGCCTTCGAATAAGTTCACCGTAGCATGACACAAAAATTACGTTTCCCCTTTTAAAGAATAGCAGCCCCAGGGTTAGCTTTCTGCCGATGATCTAAACAACCATCACGAACCCTCTGTACACGTGTATAAATTGTAATGGCTAGTCGATGTTTAAATTAATGCGCCATCGACAACAAACAAAATCCCATTTTTTGAAATAATGAGCGAAGGCTTGCACTAGACTGGAATGGTTTCCCGCTGCATTTTTTAGTTCCAATAGTAGCCATCAGTGGCGCTTTCATGATATTTGTTATAGTCTTGACATACTATATTTCATTATGAAAATTGTTACATAACTGTAACAAAATGATTTACTTAAAAAAAAAAAAAAAAATCATTTCTGTCGATTTTGCTGCTCTTCTACACAATGTTTGACTTCTAAAATTTTGAAGAAATGAAGTACTTTAAATAGTCCTTAAAATTTAACACAATCGTTTATTTTTGAGTTCACCAAGAAATATTTTGAAAACATGCCTTGGTCGTTCACTTTTGCAGGCGCACGTCTATATCCGCCCGAATACCTTTTTCCATAAATTTATTTTGTTTCTTTTTGAATCTGTACTGTTGGCACGTTTTTATGAGGTTCTTCCCGAACCCTGCTTCCTTTTTTTGCACGGTCGCGTTCGCCATTTCACCGTGTCGTCAGCCACGTCTCCCCAAAAACCTGCTTTTCCGAGTGCCGACCCCCGTTGTGTTCGCCCCGAGCCCCGTGTCTGTGAAAAATACCGAAACGGTAGCCAGCGCCCGTAGGCCTCTATCCACCCTCTCTTCCATCCCCCCATCCCAGCTCTCACCCGAATGTAAAAGCGAACCATCGACATCGAAATGTAACATTTATATTCCGCGTATAAGTTGGTGTGATAGGAAACTACTCCCGAAATTGGTTACATATGTAAATTTGCATGCAAACATATGTTTGCTTGTTGCTGTTCGGGGTTTCTGTATATACACGTGTATACATGTACGTCCAAACGCCAGGTATAGACGCACATATTTCTGGTAGTAAACACGTTACTGCAGGCCTGTTCACAGATTTTTACAACATTTTTCTGTGTCTACAGTCATTGGGTGTCGGTTGTCGACTTCGATTAGCATCTATCTGGCTGCTGCAGCTCAAACGAAATTTATTTCTCGAATATATAGTACCGGTATTGTTTTGTATAACTACACTTGCTTGTTGTACAGCCGCAGAACGTCGGTTTACGGAATATATAGATACACAATCTTGTCCATTTGTTATGGTTGAAGCTATGAATGCATAAATAAGGTTCAGACTAGTTTTGATGTGAGATCGAATTTGGTGTTACAACTCATTCGTATACATTTCGTAAAAATGTTAATCCTCTTTTAAGCATTCAAATGGGAGATAATCATCGAGTGTTAAGTATATGTTTAAAAAATATTAATTTATGAATTAATGTAGTGTCCAAATGAGTGAGCCCAAGTGGTATCATTTTGATGATTTTTAATTTTCAATTGAATACAGATTTAAAGTGAAAAAAAACTGAATAATTTGTTGCCTCTGATAATGCTCTCAGGGGCGACTTGGTAGTTTTGCCTAGCCTTCAATTGCAATTACAAAATTCACCCTCAAGCAGCTTAAATTTCCAGTTATTGGCAAAAATGTGTTATTTTTCATTATTCCTCCAAGGGGCGACTATTTCTGCCTAGTCTCGATCGGGAATAATTGTTCGGCGAGTATTTTGGCGTTGGCCTACCCCTAGACCATTTCGAAGTGCAAGTCGGAAATCGGCACCCGGGGCCGTGATATATCCGAGGGGGGCTCAGATGCTAATAATGTCGCGTGTTCACGTACATTGCATGTAGACAGACAAAATAGTTGTTGGCTTTTGGAGACGACATGTTCAGTGCTTTTCGACACAAGAACACTCGGGGATTGCATAATAATGCGCTCCGATATACCGCCAAAATTTTCTCTGTCGTGCAATTTTGAACGGCGGAAAAACACAGGCAAAGTTGAAACACGAATATCAACGCGTGTCTGTGTATATTCAGAATGCGTGTTCCGGTTATTACTTGTAGCTTTGGCCACGGTATATACTCCGTATCTGAAATTGCAAACTTTTGAATACCTTGCTGTTTTCCTGTTTGACTGACACGGCGGCCATTTAGGAAGTCTATCCTTGAAGCTCTTCCAACAAATGCAGACTTGTTTAATAAAATTAAAATAATCAATGTAACTGATAAAGCGCAATGTCGCTGCAGTCGCACAAAGTGCCTCCACTCTACCTCACTAGTGCCCTTAGCGGATTTAACCCAAAAATTCGTGTAACTACCAATGGTAGCAACGCCATCATGTGGCAGTACTGTGGGAAACAATGGCTTAAAACCTGTCGGAAAAAAGTTCATCTTTCTCTCTAGGTTTAGTAAATTTGTACTTTGAAAATGGTTACATAAGTAACATTACAATTTGTTATGCAGTACAAAAATACAACTATACAGCATAAAATTAAACAGATACAGAGGAACGAATGAACTGATGCTGCCTGATCCTACTGCGCAAGCAAAAGTCTGCAAGTCATGTTGAAATCGTCACAATTTTTTTTGTTCAATTTCGTTCCCCCTGTACCTGTCGGATCTCATGCTTTCATCATTGATTTTGTCGTTGCTGCATTTTTGTTCTGATGTTGTTGCAAATTTTTTTTCGAGCGCGCTAGTTTTTCCAACAAATACAACAATGGATCGATCCTCAATAATTTATTTGCCATGTTCGGTTCGATAATGAGTGATTATGCTGGTATGTTTTGGCCTTTGAACTAGGTGTTGCTGGAGATGGAGTGGTTGGTGTATACATGTTTTTCGAAGTAGCTCTGGGATTTTGCGCTACAAAACCCAAATTTACTTAGTCACGGCGTCTGCTAATGTGGTCTTTTAAAAATACACGAAGTTGGGGAATTGGCTCAGGTTTACAAGAAGAGTAGAGGTGGCGTGGGGTGGGGGGAAAGAGGGATGAAAGAGAAAAAAGGAAAGGAAATTCGATAACAAAAAAAAATCACTTAAAGAAAAAGCAGGCGGAAACGTTTCAAACGTGTAGAGAACTCTGCTCGCGTTGTCAACGCGAACAAGGGAATCTGGAAAACAAGGCGAGGTTGTTGGCACTATCTTTGAAAAATCGAAAGTCATCCCCCCCCACTTAGCAAAAATCGTCGAGAATTGCTTCACCTTCTCGAAGTAGAATATTGGTTTTATGAATACATTATTTTTATTTGTAACCCTCTAAAATTAGAATGGAATTAATTGGTGGAGATTTTGTGAAGCACTTATCGAGGCATCGGACCTGATAAGCTTGATTTGCAATCGTTGAGATTGTTCGATATTTTTTTATTTATTTTTTTAAACCAAAAAGCTTTTATGTCGCATTCATCGGTATAAATGTACCTAATGACTGATCCTTTTTACGGGCTCGAGCCCGCAACCCTTTGTGATTCGTTGTAGGAGGGTACTTCGTTCAAAACAATCGTTTAATTAAACTTTACAAAAATTAGAGATACATCTTTTAGAGTACAAATAAATTAATTAAATGTCGGCATAGTGTATATATATCTTAGTGAAATAATTGAAGGTGTCAGTATCTCAAAATGAAAATTTATCCTCTTGCCGATGCATACATCAAAGGTTATATTTACATTTAATTTGTTCTACTTCACAAATAATTTTAAGGCGATGCTTGTAGTCATTTGGTAATATATTTATGTACTCTCCTGTACCTGCTGGATTTTAAATGTTTACTATCACACTAAATGCAACTAGTTTGTTATAATTAGTTTAATTTAAATTTAATTGCATGTGTATGTACATCTTTGCGTTTAGAGCGTTCCACTGCCGTTACACTCTGCGAGATGTTAGTCTAAGGAGGATGCACGGTGGAGGATCTGGTGAAAACCATAATGTCGGTGTCGCCGACATGCCGCCGTAATCTGGGTAGCCGCGCGCGCTTCGCTTGGGCCCCCGAAGCCTCCAGTCTTTTATCACGCTGACACAAATCCATTTGGCCATCACTCGCTTACGTCGCTGCGGCTGGCGTCGTATGGCGTGGGTATACGGCCGACGATATGGTGGTCGAAATCTTCCACGCTCGCCGAGATCTGTCGGGGATTGCCACCAGAGGGCTCTGGAGACACAGCGCTGACGTTGGCGAAAAAACAACCGCGCTTTTATAGATCTGTTGCAGTCGGGTTTCTGCTTAGATTTGCGGGAAACATGAGTACGTACCGTGGTAGGCCAATACATAATAGTCCTTTGCAACGTAGCACTCTGGTAACCAAGCTTTGAACCAAAGAAAGGTTGCATACGGTGCACGTGGAAAACGCGAGCACACCATGAAGACCTTTTGCGAGTCTTCACGAAGCAGTCGGTTTTTTTTAACCAATATATTTACGATCTTGCATGTTTCACGTAAATGTTTTCAAATTTTGGGTCCAAAGGATTATTGTGATTCAAAGAACATGTATGCACAATGACTGTGTGCAGATGACTTTTTAGCTACATGAATTATTTGCCGTGAATATATGAAATTAAATATTTCACCAATTGCGGTTCCTCTTTTAGCGTATTGCATCGGTGCACCCCCGTTGCTTGTTTCCCTGCATTGCATTAGTGTTCGCGTGGTTTCTGTGCGCTACGGACGGCGTGTGAAATTTTAAGGGGCAGCAGTATACTTGAACGAGGTAACTACATAGGTGAAATTGTAAACAAAACGACGTTGTACGTGTAAATAACGCGTTTTATATATTATATTTCCTTAGAGAAATATTAAATTATTACATGAGAAAACAGAATGCGGTATCTTTGTTCCTGTAAAACGCACTATTTACATCTACAGCGTCGTTTTGTTTATTATTTCACCTGTGTGGTGACCTCGTTCATCTTTCTAATGGTTCCGGTTCACCAACCTTCTGTTTTTATAATTTTTAATTTTGACGAACACTTGGATGAGTAATACGTTCAGAAAATCTATTCAAAATGCTTTGATTCCGTCTAGCCAAAGTAAGATGCCATCCACGGCCAACTTCATCGTCTAAACGCCAATGAAAAGCAGAGCCACTTTTTTTTTGTTGCCGTTCGTATGTTGTCCCTGCACCCACCACTCGCATTTATATATACACGCGGTGCCAAAAAAGGTCACGTGACATCTTGCATTATTGATGTCCACGTTGTGTCGCGACATCTGCGCACTTGTGATGCGCATATACATTATATGGAAAGAGAGAGGACGAGATAGGAGGCGTACCGAAGCCCAAGATAGAGAGGATTGCGGGTTGTTTCTTGGCGAACCTCCGCCAGTGAATTATTTACTCGGGGTGTCTTTCCGAGTTTTTCGCCAGTGTGCCTTTCACACCACCACCCCACCACCTCCTCACCTCCCCCCTTCCTCCGTATACTTGCGTGACTGCTTGCGTGTAATAATGTACTCTTACTCCGCCAAGACCCAAAAACCACTCCTCGGGTTTATTCCGGTTTTTTTTTCTCTCACCTCACAAAAATAGGAATCTACGGTAAAGATGAGACCACCCTCTCTGAGAGGTATCGGTGGCATTGTAAGTAGCGCTCTCGCCTTCGATGCCCGTGATCGCGGGTTCGATTCCTGCTCGTTACTGGCGAGAAAGATTAGTACCTACCTTCAAAATTGAAGTAAAGCCGTGTAACCCGTGCATGTACCTTGTAAAAATACACACGTTAAAGATTCCCGTCAGAAGCATATTATATTAAAAATTCCAAATTATTAGGTCGCCCTCTGGGGTGGGGGTAAAACGTCTTAACAGTTAAAAAATAAAGAAAGTGTAATGCCTGATATTCCATGAAATTGATATTGGATAGACCATGACCACTGCATGTTAAATTTAGAATGACAGTATAGTAGTTTAATTTGAAACACCTAAAACAGTCAAATCAGATGATTTATTTCATTTAAAATAAACCTTGCATACGACGTAATGAATCAAGAATCTATCAACCTTATTCAATGACAACAAATTTACTTTAATTATATTTAAAATTGAGTACAAGGGGAAACGAAATAATAGTAATGACGATCGTATAACTTTAATAATCAAATTGAAATAACCAGGAGAGCACTCAGAAAGCAATTTACAATTCATCCTTCAGCCTTCGAATACGCTCCGGAACGCAAATGCCACAAATTCCAAGTAAATGTACTGATAAAATCATTTTTGCCTTTTGGAGACAGATTCCAATGCTTATTGTTGAAATAGTGGTTACAACCATTTTCGTGAATGTACGAATAACTCCATTTGTACAACAATAAAAAAATGATTTCAAGAGTTTCTTTTAGCGAAATTGTGAAATGGAATTTAACGATTTTGTGCATGAAAAAACAAATATATGTCATGACTATTGGAAATAGTTTATTTTTATGATATGATTTAATAGAGGTAACGTCCCTAATTTGTATGACACGCTCGCAGAGAAAAATATTTTTCGTAAATGGATCGTAGCAGCATCATGTGGCTTTTTAAAAACTCTTAAAATACGAAATATCTAACCAAAGAAATGCTTATTTACACGAGGGGATGGGAGCATGCGCACATTGGTTATGTACATCGGCATATTCCAAAAAGAAAAAGAAAAAATCGTTCATGTACATTATGGTAACAAATAGCTGGCGAAGAATAACAAAATAAGTTAAAAATGAAGTGAACAACTATTTAGTTTCTTTGGTTTTTTTGGCGAATGCGTATGGTTTAGGGGAATGGGCAGAGAAATGATCGATTTTTTCCACTATTAGAAACGACAAACTTAATTTTTTTTCCACCAATAAAACGAATCACGAGTCAACGAAGTGTAAGGCTCGAATAGAATAGGCGACGACCATTTTTTTGAAAATATGCCGAGCTACGTGAGACACGCGGGGACTCAAACCACATCACCGGTATTTTTAAAAATTCATAGTGGGGGTCACACAAGTTCACAACAAGCCGTTGATGGTCTCTCGAAAAATAAAGTGACCTTTCCGTCGCCACCACCGTCGAGTTCTGGTCGGCCTTCAAGCGAACGATCACTTGTGTTCACACTGCTGGTACTATTCGTGATTCTGATGTTCTCCATTCTTATATCGCATGATGGTTCCAAAGACGCCGGAGAACACTCTTATTTTTTCACATCCAAGATCACTGGTACCAGTGACACTGCTTACCCTTCAAAAAAATCGATGATTAATGATTGGATTGCAGCGCCATCTATTGGCGAAGCTGTCGGTGAAAGCACGAACTGTTATTGGGGATGCTGTGATGTGTGAAACATCTTTCACCGGTTTCGGTCGAATCGAATTGAAATTGGTTGTGCAGTTTGTGGCTGGCCAGGATCAGACAAATCGAAGTTGTCTTTTTCTCCTTCTTCACGATGTAGGCCTATTGTTTTTTTTTAGCAGAAGCCGATTTTCACATCCAAGGCAGGCTTTTTTTTCTTCAAAGTACTGGCGCCGATTTGCATCGATGGTTCAAACAATGATTGAAATAAATAACGTCGATTTTCAGCTTGATCCATTACTGAAAAACAAAGATAATAACAATCATCAGAGAAAATCAATTATTGTGAGTCGATGAAAATGTGCCCCTCAGACAATGCCAAACCAACACGAGGGGTACAAACAAATATGACGAAACAACAACAATTCCTGATAAATGTAGTGAATAATAGCACTGCAGGATATTACATATCCCTCGTGTTGCTGTGATGTGAGATAAAAATAATGTAAAATAAAAATGTACTTTATGACAAATAGGTGAAAATGTTCGAATTTGGCCATTCCAACATTTCCATCTTTTGTCATGAAGCTCATGCTTCATTCGAATTTAAAATAAATAAGTTCCGTCCAAAAAATTGTGTAACGGCACCCAAAGTGTAAAAACATCGGACGTATCCATTCCGAAACAATTCGCAAATCCAGTTTTCCCACCTTATCCTTCGAAGAGGGTGAAAGGAGGAAGGGGGCTAAAACACGAGCGTGCACGCGATAATAAAAGCAATAACAATCTTACCGTTTTTGTGACCGGTCGGAAGGCCGTGCTCAGAACTTCAACCTGCGACGATGTCCTGTTTACATTGGACAGACCAGCGTGAAGCCCGACGCGATCTCCTGAGAACAACAAAATACAATAATCTTATAAGCACTGGAGGAAGAGAGCGAGAGAGAGAGAGAGAGCGCGGCATCTTACGCCTACGAACCACGCTGTGAGACCCTTTTCCATCTCTCGGAGGGCCGCGCGCGCCATTTTGCGCGTGCCTTTTTCTCGGAAAGTGACCACATATCATTCATAGTGAAGAAGGATCATGTTAACAGTCGGGAATATTGGGTAATAATTTTTGTGACAGTAAACGACGTCTGTGACGTCGAACGATGTAGAACGTCTTTGATTCTGCGGTTACTTTTATGGGATTAAAACGTCTTGTATTCTTTGGGCTAGTTAGGAAATTTCTGCCCATTTGGCACCTATTTAAAAAAATAATTTGAATCATTGCCAAATGCTTGGATGAAAGGCTCGGTTCTTTATTCAATAATGCCTGTCCTACAGTGTATTTGTGCCTTATGTTTTGAGTCTCGCCAGTCGGTTGTCCTTTCTCCTAGTTTGTCAAAGGTTTGTTCACCTTTGCTCGTTGTCTGGTATTCTGTTTGCAATGAATTGTTTGATTTAAATTGTAGACAAAGCCGCTTGATATGTCTCGTATACACAAGAGGCGAATATTGTTTGCATTTTATAAGGCCAAGTTTTAAAAAAATCTTGAACCACTTGGTACTTGTTTGTGCAAAAAAATATCGCTGCCATGATGTGGTCATTGAGGTCACAAGAAATGAGGCTATAGGAGAAGCAGCGAAGAATTTCAAACAGAAACAACCACCAATCTCTATCTGTATGCATTAAATCTATACGAAATTGTTGGGGCGGGGGCGGAAATAGAGAGGATTAGATTGAGGGTGCTAGATCCCTGTTGAAGTGTGTGTGGGTGGTTTGAAAAGTGGACAAATACAGTTGATAAGTGTTTGTATATATACTGGCTGGTCCATCCGCTCGGAACCAACCCGGGTGTTGTTTTTCCACGGACTGTCCGCCGTTGAAATCAACGCAGTCTATGTTTCCGTGGCGGCGGACCGTTCGGTGTAATGTAAGGGACGCGTATACACTGAGACCAATTTTATAAGAGGTGTATATATGGAGACGTGCGTTAGCGACATACCGGCGGCTAGGCCTATAAAGAATCATCCTAAGACTCGCTTCTGATGGTGACAGATTTTCTAGACCCTGCCTTATTCAAGAGAACAAATAGTGCAACGCAGACGATAAATACGTTTGTTTCATACGTTGCCAGTAGTGTATATTAAAAACTTGAGGCAATATTTCAAATTTTAAAACTAAATGCATGTTCGAAATTTGAAAATTCGCTTTTCGAAATTCGAAAATTTTCTGTTTGAGTTTTATTTTAAGAAAACAACTTCTAGCTGAGAGGCAATTTGTGTTTGTTTATGTCTGTACAGTCGTTTACAGTCGCCTGCAGTTGTTCGTACCTTTAAATTGTATATTGGCAATGCGTTTCCATTGGCAAGCGCGGATAGCTCGATCGCCAGGTACAGTGATCTGAGGAGGATGCCAGCATACATGTGCTAGTATCTGTGTACAGTTGTGGGTCTGTATATCTGTATATACAGTATATATACGGCGGAATCAACCCCCCATATCCGCAGCCGAGTAATAAATCTCTCTCGCAAGCTTGTTGGTCGATTGAAAACATTTTCTCCACTTAACGAAGATAGTGCTCTAGGACGGTTATACGAGATTGGTTCGGCTTAAAAAATAGAAATGGGCCTTAGACGGGAACGGTAAAGGGGGGGGGGGGAGATGAGGGGAGGGGGGGCGAAGAAGAGGTGGTCATGGGGTATAAGATGGGAATCGAGAGGTGTCTGGTTCGAACAGACTAAAAGGTATGTATTCTGAAAAAATTGTTTTCCTGCTTTTTAGTCGTGAATGGCCAACTATTTTTCTGTTTAGTTCCGCTGAAAACCAAATCTAATCGTCTCCAGTCGCGTGAAGATAGTTTTACCTAAGCTGAGAAATACGAATTGACAAAATGGGAGAAACCATCCGATTTCATTTTAATTTTGGATTTAATGCGATGGAGCTGCGTGATGTGTTTTTTCACCGAGCAGAACAAATTTTGAGAAAGGTATGGTGGTGTAACTGTCAGGCTACAAGCGTTTTAACTATATGATTTTATTTTACTGATTTTATTAATTTTAATCAGTGATTTCATTCAAATTATGCAAGGCGTACCTAATTATTATTATTATTTTTTAATTTTAAGCTCTAATAATATTTTGTCTATGCAATTTTTCTTAAACATGTTACCAATGTAGCGACTAATTCATTTGAATCTACAAATTTTGTTTTTAGCTTTACTCGCCATTAAATATTTCATGCTAAAGGCCAATGTCACTTTACTCGTTCATTCCTCAATATTTTTTGAACATTTGATTCAATATAAATATTTTGTCTTTGTAAACACGCACGATGTCATAATCGCAAACACAATACGAATTCGTAAGCATTCTTGTAGGCAATCACCGCTCCCCATGTGACGTCACTTCCGCTACACAATTCGTGGCGCCATCTATATATCGCTGAGGCTACATTGCGGTTGGCCGATGACGGCGGACATTATATTGCTTGCTCTGTGTCGTCGTCATCGTCAAAAAGGGCTTTTGTTGCTGCTGTAAATTACAGATAATCAGAGGAAAGGGGGGGGGGCTTAAGCTTGTGCACACTGCATGCTTGTCGCACTGGTTGTGCGGTAAGGGCTCGCGCGGTAGCGGAGCCCGGGTGGCATGAAAATATTTGGGCAGTACCGGGGGTTATGGCCATCATAAAAGATTTATCACATTTGCGGTTTTATGTAGTTGTACACATGCTGACGTATTTCTTGGCGTTTGAGACTGGTCAGAGTGAGGTTTAATAGACTCGTTGTTCCAATTACAAACATGGACTAGCGACTTGGCTGACTGTAAGTCGTTTAGAATGTAGCTTTTGGGCTGCAGTTGCCGTAAATAATATTGTAAATTATGAATACATAAATACGGCGTTACATTTATTGAGCGGATTTTATTTTTTACAATTACCGTGAATTTTGTCGGACTTTACTCCTACTATGCTGTCCTACTATGGCGGAATTTTGAAATGGGCCAAAGAAAGACCGGCATATTTGTGAGGTACAGATTTGGTCAAACAGTCCGTGTCACAGATATATTGTCCATCTTAAGGTGGGAATCCGATAGAAGACCGTAGAAATGAAACCGGTATTACATTGCTAGTTCGCATTATGAAGGGAGTCTGTGATGTCTATGTTGGGTAAATCATCACTTCGGTTCGTATACAGTTAGTAGTTCAGTGAGATAGGTGTATCCTTAATCAAACGGCTCCTATTATTATTTTTTCATAGTTAGTAGTACACTATAGAATGTCAATGAACTGCTGTGTAAGTCTGACTCCTACTTAAACTCCTATTTTCCTAGAGGGTGCCGTTAGTATTTCCAATCACTGCAGGAAATATTGCCATCAGAGACTCTCGTGTTGTGATAATAATATTCACTGCAGTGATTGAAAATGTAAAATAAAATAATATATTAATGTGTTTTCGCGATTGGACCAATTGGTAACGATGTTTGTATGTAAAACTAACCCATTAAAGAAACTGACAATCAGTGTACCCTACCGTTTATTCGACCAGCCTCTAGCGACAGTACTCGTACCGCAGAACAGATTCATTAAAACGAGAATAACCGTATTTGTGTCCTGTACGGGGATGGAGGGGGGAAGGAACAATAATTTTGTGTTAATTGGCTTCATACATCACCTAATTGCAGGCCCCGCTATTGTACCATCGTGTCGCCGTCTATTTTGCACCGGATCGACATTTTTACGTGTAATATCGCGTATACGCCCAGTGTGTATTGTTGGTCCCTCAACTGTTATACTGGCGTATGGACCGCGTGTAACCGCACAATTATAATAAACGACGAGGGAGGATGTAGTGTGGGGAGGGATTTATTTTGTGGCCGCCGCAAACGGGTTGGCGGATTTCATTTTGGTGTTTAAATGGCGGACAACCGATATTATGACTCGGGGATGCGTTTCCTATTCGGAGCGTCACAAAGCGCTCATTGTGACAAGCTGTGTGCTGGTATTTTAGTCTGTATATATTGTTTGTAGTGGCAGTCGTCGAAATCAAAACGCGTGTGACGTACTTTGAGCGCCATAATGTTTTGTTGTTGCCAAAATGGAAAATGGTCGGGTAAGGACGTAAATGCATAGCTTTTATTATTTCTTCTGGGGGCGACCTGGTAACTTAGCCTAGGTTTCTGCCCTGGGTAGTGATAATTGACAGAACTATGTGGCACTGATAAGATGTACCTGACAACGTAAAGGAACGGGTGCAACGAGTTGATTTCTATTCGGAAGGATAGCTGGTTTACAATTTTTATATCCACGAAAAAAAAACCGAAATTCTCTGTCAGAGACTTTCAATCAAAAAAAAAAAAAAAAAAAAAGGCGTGTATACGAATTTCTCTCGTACGAAAAATTGCAGGGTTCCGGCCAGGAATGAAACCCACGTTTCGGGAGTAGTAAGCCAACAGTGACGTAGCGCAATAGTGAAAAATCCCATGAATTTTTTTTTTAATAATATTTTGTGAGAAAATTAAAAATAATGTATTACATTTTTCATTTTTCATAATATTAATTTGAATAAACTGATAGATCAAAAAATTAAAAATTTTGAAAATAAGTTTATTTACAAAAAAAGATACAGTGTCCTAAATAAAATGTATGTTCACCACTTTAGAGAAGAAAAAAAAAAAACACCAATTTGAAGACATCAGTGGCGCCAAGAACCGGTGAACAAAAACCAAGTCATCGAAATTGGTGATGGATTTCTTTAACTCACTTCCTCATCAGTGCCCATTATCTATCCTCCCCCTCCCCCTCCCCTACATCAGTGTGGCATCGTTCGATACGTACACACTCTCTATATCTAGCGAGGGACCATCGGCGTTTCATGTCGAACCCGTTATTCTTAATCGTTTTCGACGTTTTTGTCCATCGGCCTTTACGATGCCGTAATGGCCGGCTCATTAGGGGGAGGCTCGCCAGGGCTACGATTCGGCCGCGTCTAAAACTGCTTTTGTCTTAAGTGGTCTCTACCTTTTTTCGCGTCCGCAGCCAATTACGCTGTAGAGTTGGACGTGTATGTAGCATTTGGGGAGGCGGTGGACTCGCCACCTGAGGCATTGAGCAGTGGTTCGCAAACTGGCGGGCGCGAGGGACCGTAATTATTCTATTGGAGATTTAGTGAATAAACACGCAAAAATATTTGAATTTTAAGATACTATATCTTGAGTTCAAATATTAACAAATAAACTTACATTTATTTTAATTACACGATAGTGGGGCAATTATATTCATCTGTTTCAGTTACTTTTACAAGTTCGTCAATTATTGTTCAGATTTTTTAGAAGGACTCAGAATCTTGAAAAAGTTGTGCCCTAATTTAATTAGGAAACTAAAATATCTTAGTATTTTTTGCTCAAATTCTTATTTACTTATATTGATATTGCCCATCACTGTCGTGATTCGAATAGCAAGTTTTGTTGTTCAATCAAAAATCAATTCAAGTCAGGTTGGGCATCGTTTGCAATTTTGTTTCGAACGTCTGAGAATCTCCGCTGGAATCGCCTTCAATAAATCGCGACCTGCCAATTTGACCGCAGAACAAAGACTGCCAAATTGTAATTAGAGGCATGACTTTAAAAAAAATAATGACAGGAATTTGTAACTGGTGAGCGAGTAACCGGAAGCTCTCATCGGAAATCGATGTCTTAAAAATCTCTGCAGTTAAAAATGTATAACGATTTTTTTCTGATGTGGCTAACACCACATCGCTAGCTTGCGTATGACTTCCTCGATGAATCACGCTTTACGATACAAATTACTGTACCACCATCCATGTTTCCTGGTCCATTGAAACCGTGTTAGTTCCTGGGTCTATCGTTTGTTTTTCAAAGGCTAATGGTATACAAGTTCTGTATTTTTACTACTCAAGGAAAACGTTTATCTGGTACGGTTTCAAATTCGCTAGATGGCGCTTCAAATATCGAAAAAAAATTGGCGCACCGAAGTTTCTCTCATAGATATTGTCGTGTAAGAGCGGTCTCCACCCCCCTTACAGCTCGCATTGGCAGTGAGGCTTAGTCTGACTAGGCCTAAATCGGGCCTAACTTGGCAGAATTCTGAGAACTGCCAAGTAGGTCACCGGGGGGGGGTCAGAGCAAGGTCGCTGACCCTTGTCCAGCTCTGACTCCTCCTCTCTCAAAACGCACCTCTGTGGCACACAGG